>ML264925.1:487-111491 GCA_005239495.1 Nicotiana undulata | reverse complement strand
AACATATATATATATATATATGTTCCTGTTAGTTTCATGATTGAGAGGATATGACGAAGTTATGAGAAAAATGCAGTTTATTAGTTATAATTGTTGAGACAAAAATATTATGAAAGGCATGACATAAATTGTGAAATTTATAAATAAATTGATATGATATGTCTGGCGGGAGCGGGTTGCACGCCGCAACAAGGAATGATATGTGTGGACAGGTGGGATCGGGTTTCACACCGCAACAGGAGTAATAAAGGTGATATTTTTAGGGAGGGGCAATAAGGGAGGACTGGTGGGAGCGGGTTGCACGCCGCAACAAGGAGCGATAAGGGAGGACATTTATATTTTATTGATTTTAAAAGAAAAATAAAGTTTTGAAAAGCTTAAATGTTTATTTTACTATTCTTTATTTATATTTTTGCACCATTTTTATTTAAAGTTATAGATTGGAAATTTTGAAATTTTTCGAGGATTGGTTATAGCTGAGACCTGAAAAAGGCAGTTGGGTTATTTTAATTTGTTGCATCATTTATTTATTTATTTATTTAGATGTTTTCTTGCTTTATTATTTATTATTGTTACCGATTATATTGTTAATGCCCCGCCTTAGCCTCGTCACTACTTCGTCGAGGTTAGGCTCGGCACTTACTTAGTACATGGGGTCGGTTGTACTGATACTACACTCTGTGCTCTTTTGCACAGATCCAGGTACTAGTCAGCAGTAGAGGATTTCAGGACACTACCTATTCATTTGGAGACACGAGGTACATCTGCCGGCGTTCGCAGATTCCGAGAGTCTTCTCCTATTTTTACTTATATTGTTCTATTATATTCAGAACAATTACACTATTTCTTTCAGTCATTATTTGTAGTATTCTTTAGTAGTTCGTGGATTGTGACACCAGACCCTGGGTAGTCTTAGAGTTATTTACATAATCAGTTCGTGGTTCGCTTTATTTAATTGGTTATTATTATTATTTATTTAATGTCGTTGGGAATTATTTTAGTAAAGTTCATTTGGAATTTATTTATTTATGCTTAAGTATATAATAAAGGAAATTAGTAATCAACTTCTAACATTGGCTTGCCTAGCAAGTGTGGTGTTAGGCGCCATCACGATCCCTAAGGTTGGGAATTTGGGTTGTGACAAGTTGGTATCAGATCAATAGGTTTACTTAGGTATCACAATCCACGAACAAGCTTAGTAGAGTCTGAAGGATCGGTACGGAGACGTCTGTCCTTATTTCTCAGAGGCTATTGAGTTAGGAAGCAACTCAAATTTTATTTCTATTCTATCATGCGATTCTTGTATCTCAAATATTGATTTGGATTCTTCTATTCTCTCGCAGATGGTGAGAACACGTGCTTCATCTTCCGTTGACCAGAATTCCGGACCTCCAATAACAGCAACTCCTACTAAGGGCAGAGGCCGAGGCCACGCCAAAGGCTGAGGCAAGGGCAAGACTCAGCCCGTTGCTCAGGCAGCATCCACATCTGCGGAAGTCAAATTGATATTAATGAGGGGGTTCCGACTCAGACTGTTTGTAACGACCCGACAAGTCGTTTTGAGCTCTAGCACGTCGCTCAGTAGTTTAAGGTCATGAGAAGCTTCATTTAAAGTATTATGACTTGTAGGTGTGGTCGGTACGGAATTTCAGGAAGCTTGGAGTCAACTTGGGAAAGGAAATTCTCATTTCGGAAGCCTTAAGTTCGAAGAATCAACTAAGATTGGAATTCTAAGTAAACGACCTCAGAATCAGGAATTGAAAGCTCCAGCAGGTTTGTATGATTATTTCAGACTTGGGCGTATGTTCAGATCGGGTTTTGGATAACCCAGGAGCATTTCGGCGTATATTGTGGAAGTTAGCATTTTTGAAGAAATATCATAAATTTGGGTTGGAAGGTATGTCACTGTTAAAGATGTCCGTTTGGGATTCCGATCTTGAAAATAGCTCCGTATGGTGATTCTGGAGTTGGGAGCGCGATCTGAAGTGAATTCGGATGTCCGTAGGTTATTTTGAAGTCATTTGGCTAAAGATAGAAACTTGAAGGTTTTTTAGAAATCCGACCGGAAGTGGAAATTTTGTTATCGAGGTCGGAATGAAATTTCATAAGTTGAAGCAGGTCCGTAATGTTGAATGTGACTTGTGTGCAAAATTTGAGGTCAATCGGAGGTGATTTGACGGGTTTCGGCATCGAATGTAGAAGTTGGATATTTCCAAGTTCATAAAGATTGAATTGTAGAGCGATTCGTTGTTTCGATGTTATTTGATGTGATTTGAGGCCTCGAGAAAGTCCGCATTATGTTTTGAGATAGGTTGGTGTGATTGGACGGGGTCCCGCGGGCCTCGGGTGGATTCCAGGTGGTTAACAGATCAATATTTGAAGTTGAAGAAAAGCTAAGGTTTGCTGTCATCTGGTGTGACTGCACCTGCGAGGCTTTGGCCGCAGGTGCGGCTTTTACACCGCAGGTGCGAGTTTTGTCTGGAGCTGAGGAAGCCACAACTGCGGGAGTTTGGGCGCACCTGCGGAAGCGCAGGTGCGAGATGGGGACCGCAGGTGCGGAAATGAGCCTGGGCGGACTGTTTTAAAAACGGGAATTTTGTCATTTCTTCTCCTATTTTCATTTGGTATGGGCGATTGTGGGGAGATTCAAGGAGGGATTTTCGTCAAGGATTACAAGGTAAGTTATTCCAACTCATTTTAAGTTAAATACATGGTCAAGGTACGAATTTGAGTATGGAAATTTGTGGAAAATATGGAATTTTGAAGAAAACCTAGAATTCGGTATTTTCGATTTTAACCATGAATTTGAGCATGAAAATTAGAATAAATTGTATATTTGAGTTAGTAAGACTATGGGTAGAGTTTATCTTCGGGAAATTTCGGAATCCGGGCACGTGGGCCCGAGGGCATTTTGGTCAATTCTTCGAGGGGAGTTGGGAATTTATATAATTTGAATTGTTAACAAATATTAGAGTATATTTTCATTGGTTTGCCATTATTTGGCTAGTTTTGGGATGTTGTGCATCAATTTGAGTCATCAGAAGGACTTGGATGTCGGTTATGGAATTTCGGAGCGAGGTAAGTCTCCTTTCTAACCTTGTGAGGGGGAATTGTCACCATAGGTGAACTAAATGAATATATGCTATTATTTGCGGGGGCTATGTACGAACGAGGTGACGGGAGTCCATGCGTAGCTATTGTTATGTCATGTCCGGGTAGTCTAGGACCCACTAGCATGTCTTACGTGTTGTACATGTGATCTTGCCAATAATATTAGACTGATAATTCTATCAAATTGGTAATTTATTTCCTGAGAAGGCTAGGGTGTACCTTTCTTAATCATTTAGAAAGAGAATTGATTCCTCCGTGATTGATGGTGATCCTGATAAAGTTATATTATTGAATATTATTAAACTTGGTAAATGAATTTTCCAGAAATGATCTAAATTCTATCTTCATGTTCACTTAAAGAAAATTTTATCATTTCCTTGAGAAACTATTTTCTTAATAAAAATGTGGACTTATTGTGTGAATATGTATATCTATTCGTGCCTGAGTCGCGTGTATGATTCGCGAGCAGGATAACCCTATATTTATGTATAACCGCGTCGCATGATCGATTCGCGAGCGGGGTGGATAGATGCATCTATGGTTCAAGCCGTTCGACACTCGGCAGTGCACATTTATTATTGTTGGTCCGCGCCGTTCGACCTTCGGCATTGTTTGCGCATGATATTTGCTGCGTACTTCTTGTAATCTTTGAACTGCTTACTGGCCTAGATTTTTATGAGATTTGCAACTGAAATGACAAAGGTTTTAAAGTTGGAAAAGAAATGTGAGATGTAGTTGTTGTTTCCTATCATTACTTGTTAAACCTTCTGTGATATTCATGCTTAGTGTCTCCCTTTATTATTAATAAATTCACTTCTAGCAAGTTTCTAATTCGACCTCTCGTCACTACCTCTCTGAGGTTAGGCGGGATACTTACTGAGTACACGTTGTTTTCGTACTCATGCTACACTTTCTGTGCATTTTTATTGCACGGGTACATTCATATCGATGGGGCTGGTTTGGAGACTTAGGCGAGCTGCACCATCCGGAGGCGATCCGCAGCTGACATAGTCTCCCTCGCATTGTATTCATTTTTATTTTAATTTGCGTTGTCCAATTGTATTTCGGACATGCTCTATAGTATTTGTAAAATTCTTAGAAATTGCTCATGCACTTGTGTCACCGGGTTCTGGGATGTGTTTGGGATTTACTCTAATAAATTTAGTTGTTTACCTGCCGTATTTACTTAATAAGTTTTATTCTCTCATTGGGCTGTAAGTGAAAGGTAACGATTTCGAAATTGTTAAAAACAGGAATTAAACTCAACTATTAAATGATTGGCTTGCCTGACAGTGGTGTCTGGCGCCATCACGACCTTATGGATTTTGGATCGTGACAACATGGTATCAGAGCTCTAGGTTCCCTTAGGTTTCACGAGTCATGGAAAACTCTAGTAGAGTCTTGAGGATCGGTACGGAGATGTCTGTACTTATCTTCAAGAGGCTACAGGGCTGTTAGGAGTACTTCCCTTCTTGATTCCTCATCGTGCGATTTGATTCCTCTGAGGCTTATGCCTATGTTTCTTCCTACTCAATCTTACGCGTCGCAAAGCGCTTGTTATGAAACATGGAATTGAGGATTTGAAATGGTGCTACGGGTGTGGTGCGAGATGTTTTCCATGCGTAACTGGTTGGGGCTGTTGTTGTTGCCCTGTAGAAGGATAATATGTTGTTTCAGCTCAGTAGCTGTGTTTCTGAGAGCCTTGAGGATATGCTCAGGTAGTGATGATGTTTACGATTGGTTATCGCGCGGTGTGGGTGTGATGGTAGGATGCTTGCCCATATGTAAGGGCAATGGATGACTTGAAGGGAGGTCTTCTCAGGGCGTGATTTTGAGATTTTAGCATTTTAGTGCAGGCGGAGGAAAGGAAATTGAATTATAAATGGTCAGGTTTTGGGATTGATAAAGTAGTAAGACTTGGTGATTTCAAGTGAGGTGGAGTATCCACCTGTGATGTGTTATCGCCGTCTTCGATTGAATAGAGTGTGTTAAGTTCGCTGGCGTCATAGTTCTTCGGTTGCATTGGGTCAAAATGTTGTGAAGTAGTATTGAAGAAGCGGCTGTCAGAGACCGTGGTGTTCGACGGTTCAAGTATTGAATGAATATTTCTAATGGAAGCAGCTCGAGAAAGATGATCTTCAGAGAGTTTGAAGTCCTGGTGATCTACCGGTTTAAGAGCTGCAGAGAATGATATTTAATTGAGGCAACAATTGGGCAGCATTCGATGAAGGAAGTCATGTGAGAAGTGTCAGGTGGCGGCTAAATTTCTAAAGGGCCAGGCATAAGAAAAGGAAGTCAGGTAGTGCTTAAAGGAATGAGTTTAACTAAAGTGGGAGAGTGGCAGCGTAGCATATGAGTTTAGCGGTAAGACAACTGCCTATCTTGAGGAGAAGTTTGGAGTGATTTGATAATTTTATTGGATGGTGATTGGGTCCACGAGCTTAAATTGAAATGTTGGTTATTTCGGCGGAAGGTTGGAAAAAACAAAGAGGAGTTATTAGGAATTAAGAAGGATGCAACGTGGCGGTGAATTTGAAGATATTGTCGCGCATTTGATAGATGTCCATGAGGAGTGTACGGACTAGTAAAGTGGTAAATGAAGAAGGGCGTAGGATGGGGTATTGATGTCGTAGAGATTTGTAGTACCGCGTCGTTGGAAGGTGTCAGTTGGTGATTTCCACAGGTGGGTTATCTCCTGTGAGTAGGTAAGCGGTTGTGTGGTTGGCAAGTTTCTGCGAGGAATTCTAATGGCGATTCGGTAGGAGGCCGAATATGTGAATGATGCTAGAGAATTTGAGTATTCAGGAAGTGCTAACAGGAGAATTTAGAAGAATTAGACGAGTTGGTTGAGTAAGGTCATGTCAGCAGTAAAGAAAGAATTTCGGTGGGGTCCAGGGTGGTGTAAGGAGTAGCTACAGGCTAAGTGGGAGAGTCCCACCGCCTGCGATTGGGTTGCAGGATTTTATTCTCATGGGGTTGCGGATTATCGGCGTATTGCCAAGTTATTGCAGCTAAGGGGAAAGGAGTAAAATGGTAATTGCGCATGGGATTTGATAAATGCGTGCAAAAGTTGGCCATATTGGACCAGGGTGAGGATTTGGAAGATTTAAAATCTATGCTTAAGGCATAGGTGAGTTGTAAGGGTAGTGACTCAGTCACGTGCTTCATTGAGAAGGTTTTCATGTGCTAGAAGAGCCTTGGAGTTGAATGTATTGGGGGCAAGTGAGAGTGTGTAACGACCCGACCGGTCGTTTTGCATTTTAGGACCCCGTTCCCCAAAATGAGACTTCCTGTAGTTGCTTTTTATGAATTATGACTTGTGGGGATGGGTGGTTCGAGATTCGGAGGAGTTCAGAATGGTATAGGAGCATTTGGTTCCTTAAGGTTGGCCTTTAAGGCCAAGTTTGACTTCGGACAACATTTTGAGTAAACGACCTCGGAATCGAGTTTCGTCGGTCCCGGTAGCTTCGTATGATGATTTCGGACTTGTTCGTATGTCTGGAATGGGTTTTAGATGACCCGGGAGGGTTTTGACGCCCAATAGCGAAAATAGAGTTTCCTTGAGTTCAAATTTTGGTTTGGAACGTGATTTTGTGTATCGAAGTCCGAACGGAATTCCGATATCTGAAATAGTTCCGTTGTGTCATTTATGACTTGATCGCAAAATTGGTGTCATTCCGAGTAGTATAGGTCGGTTCGGCGCATTGTTAGCGAATTCAAGAACTTAAAGTTCTTAAGTTTGATTCTAGGAATTTTGAGGAGTAATTTTGAGTTTTAGCACTGTTTTCGGTGTTCCAAAAGCTCGAGCAAGTCCGTACTATGATTTGGGACTTGTTGGTATATTTAGACGGGGGCTCGGGTGGGCCCAGGTGCCACTGGGGCACCAAACGAGGCCAAAAACCAGCATCTATAGCTGTTGGTGCACCAGATTTGGTGTAACCGCACCTGCGGTTGACCAGTTGACCAGTCGCAGGTGCGAGATCGCTCCTGCGGTCCAGGCCTCGCAGGTGCGGCCCAGGTGAGGCTGCCATTCCTCGCAGATGCATATCATATTCTGCAGGAGCGGAGCCGCAGGTGCGGACTCCGTTCCGCAGGTGCGAGCCCAGGCCCCTTCCCATCTTCTGCAGGTGCGAGTCTTTCCTTGCAGGCGCGGGACCGCACGTATGGAAACCCTGTAGGTAGTGAGGTCTTCTAAAATACGAGGAAGAACCATTTTTCTTCATTTCATTCCTCCATAGTCGACCTTGAGAGCTTGGGAAAGAGCCAGTCCACCTAGCTACTGAAAGGTAAGTGATTTCTATCCTAATGTTAGCTTAATACATGAATTCCTAAGTAAATTAACCTCCTAATTAGTAGAAAATCTTAGTTTAGGGCAAAATCTAGGTTTTTATGAAATGAGGGAATTACCATGGAATTGGTTATGAAAACACACAAAAATCATATATTAATGATCCTTAGGTTATGGGTAATTGTTTCCTTCGGAAATTTCCGGAATCCAGGCTTGTGGGCCTGGGGGTGTATTTTGGGATTTTTCAAAGAAAGTTGATATAACTAAGTAAATAGGGGAATTTCATGCCTTTGAGTATAAATTAATGTATTTATGCATCATTTGACTAGTTTCGAGTCCTTGGGAGACGAGTTTGGAGTTTCGGGCGCGTTCTTGACCGGAAAGTAGGCTCGGCATGAGGTGAGTCTCCTTTCTAACCTTGTAAGAGGGAATTGGCCCCATAGGTGATTATAAAATGATTTCTTGTCCTTATTTATGGGTTCTACGCATGCACAAAGTGACGAGAGTCCTTGCGTAGCTACTATTATGCCTTGTCGTGTAGTTTAGGATTCACCAGCATGCTTTATGTGTTGTATCCGTGATCTTGTATGTGGACTAGGTAGTTTAATATCCTCAAATTTCATATATGAAGGCTTAGGAGGTTATGTTTCGAAGTTGGTATTATTGAATCCCTTTTCTGCTAGAAAGATCCCCTGTTGATTATCTGAAATCCCTGAGGATTATGTATATGTATACGGGAACCTGAGTCGCATGTATGATTCGCGAGGAGGGAAGCCCTAATATTATGATAATCGCGTCGCATGTTTGATTCGCGAGTGGGGCAGATAGATGCATATATGGTTCGGGCCGTTCGACCCTCGTAAGTGCACATTTACTTTTCACGTCGTATCGACCGTACGTTTACGGTCTGTTATATGTTTGATAAATTATGATAAGCCCTGTGAATGTAACTGTTGATTTTTGTGAAAGAGAGAAGGTTAAAGAGTTTGTATGCCATAGAAAGGGATGGCGTGAGGGTACTAGAGAATGTTTCTGATGCTTATTTCCTTATTACTGTTCATTGCTGCTATTACTGTTTCGCCTGTATATATTTCATATTGTTTTACCCTAGTAAGTATCACGTCGACCTCTCGTCCCTACTTCCTCGAGTTAGGCGGGATACTTACTAGGTACATATTTGTTTATGTACTCATGCTACGCTTCTATACTTAATTGTACAGGTTCCGAGGCTGGTGCATCTGGTTATTAGACCGGGGCTTGATCCTAAGAGTATATTCTGAACCTGACTTCACGGTGAGCTGCTATCCTTGGCGTTTCTCAGCAGCACTATGTAGTTGTCTTTTGGTTTATTCCTGTCTACTTCTTCCAGACAGTAGAGTAGATTATCATATCATTTGTATATTCTACTAGTTCGCCTGTAGACTCGTGACACTAGTTCCTGGAACACGTAGTAGACATTATATTTTTGGACTGTATATGTTGGTTCTTGGTCCTTTTGGTTACATTGATTAAGTTTGGTTAGTTTATCCGTGTTCACTTCATGATTTTAAAACTTAAAATTATGTAAAGGTAGGAACATTTTAATAAATAACGAGATCTTGCTAGTAAATTGATTGTTGGCTTCCCTGACCCCGGTGTTGGGTGCCATACCGACCTGAGTTAGGATGTTGGGTCGTGACAACATGGTATCAGAGCTCTAGGTTCACGTAGGTCTCACGAGTCAAGGGAAAACCCATTAGAGTCTTGCGGATCGGTACAGAGACGTTTGTACTTATCTTCGGGAGGCTATAGGGTGTTAGGAAACCTCTCTTTATTCATATTCTCTCGTGCAGTCGATGGTATACTAAATCTCATTCTTCTATTCTCTCACAAATGGTGAGGACGCGCGCAGCTGATGTTCCAGACCCGGGAGATGCCGCTACCCCCGCCGTCCGAGGACGTGGCAGAGGCCGGGGGAGGGCACCGGCCCGAGGTAGGGGACGAGGGCGTCCCAGAGCTTTTCCATTAGCACCCCTAGCAGAGGATCCTATTATAGAGGAGCAGGGTGAGGTCCCCCCAGCAGATCCTGCCCTAGTGAATTTTATGACCGCACCAGGCTTCCAGGAGGTCATGGGCCGTATGATGCGGCTCATAGACTCTATGACTCAGGCTGGTTTATTTCCAGTGAGTCCTGCCACATCTCAGGCGGGAGGGGGAGTCCAGACCCCTACTGCCCAGGCCGCAGGACATGCAGCAGCAGTATATCGGACCCTGGGTACACTGCCCGTGGGCAGGGCCAAGCCGGTAGCAGCATCACCTGAGGTCAGATCAACTGCAGACAACAATCCGCAGAAGTTATTGGATAGATGAACCAGATTGCACTCCCCTGCCTTCGGAGGTGAGCGTGGCGAGGATGCCCAGGACTTTATTGATAGGTGCAGGGACAGACTGCACAATATGAGGATATTGGAGTCCCATGGAGTCGACTTCACTACTTTTCAGTTGGAGGGCAGAGCCCGCAGATGGTGGCAGTCCTATATTTTTGGCAGACCAGCAGGTTCTCCTCCTGTCACTTGTGAGAAGTTTACTCGGATGTTCCTGGACAGATACATTCCACCCTCGGAGAGGGAAGAGCTGCTGTACCAATTTGAGCAGCTAGAGCAGGGTCCGATGTCAGTGACAGACTACGAGGCTAGGTTTTCTCAGCTGTCACGTTATGCACTCATGATACTACCTATAGAGGCTGAGAGAGTGCGGAGGTTTGTAGCTGGGTTGCATCCAGGCATTAGGGCCAACATGGCCCGAGAGGCGGAGATTGGGACTCCTTATTAGCTGGTGGTAGAGATTTCTCGCAGGATCGAGGGTTATCGGTCGAGGATCAGAGAGCCGGTGCAATAGGATAAGAGAGCCAGATTCTCCGGTGATTTCAGAGGCGCCCAACTAGGGGAAGAGGTCAGTTTGGCAGGGGCCAGCCCAGCAGGCCCCCATATTCAGCACCACCACCACCTCCTCGTGGTGCCCCAGTGAGGCCTTACTTCAGTGCTATTCCAGAGGGTTCTCACCATCCCCTAGTTATCCAGGGTTCTTCTTCAGGGCAGCAGGCCATGCCACTGGTGAGATGTTATGAGTGCGGGGATTCCGGCCATATCAGGAGGACTTATCCCAGGTTTTGGGGAAAGGTAGTACAAAAGGGTTATAAGCCTATGAGTTCCGCACCAGCAGTCCGGCCACCTAGAGGTGGAAAACAGGCCGGCAGGGGTCATCCTAGAGGTGGAGGCCAATCAGGGGGAGGTCAGTCAGCTTCTGTTCACTCCGGCGGAGCTCAGACGTCCGGTGCTCCAGCTAGCTTCTATGATATTCCGGCCAGATCAGATGCAGTGGCCTCAGATGCCGTGATTACAGGTATTATTTCAGTATGTGGTAGAGAGGCATTAGTGTTATTTGATCCAGGAATTACCTATTCATATTTTTCAGCCTTGTTTGCTCATTTTCTTGATGTTCCTCGCGAGTCCTTGGGTTCTCCTATTTATGTGTCCACTCCTGTGGGTGATTTCGTAGTGGTAGACCGGATTTATCGGTCTTGTGTGGTTACCTTCTGTGGGTTCGAGACCAGGGAGGACCTTCTGTTGCTTGACATGGTCGACTTCGAGGTTATTCTAGGCATGGATTGGCTATCCCCCTATCATGCCGTGCTAGATTGCCATACCAAGACAGTTACTCCTTCCATGCCCAAGTTACCTAGGCTGGAGTGGAGAGGTTCCTCAGTTAGTGCAGCCAGTCGGGTTATTTCCTTCCCGAAAGCTCGACATATGGTCGAGAAAGGTTGTCTGGCCTATCTTGCTTATGTGCGGGACACCACCGCCGAGTCTCCGACGATTTATTCAGTTCCAGTGGTTCAAGAGTTTGCTGATGTATTTCCTTCAGAACTTCCAGGCATGCCTCCGGATCGTGATATTGACTTCTGTATCGATTTGGCCCCAGACACCCAGCCTATTTCTATTCCCCCGTATCGTATGGCTCTGAAGGAATTGAAGGAGCAGCTTGAGGAGTTGTTGGCTAAGGGGTTTATTAGGCCGAGTGTATCTCCTTGGGGTGCTCCAGTGTTATTTGTGAAGAAGAAGGATGGTTCTATGCATATGTGTATAAACTACTGCCAGCTGAACAAGATCACCATTAAGAATAAGTATCCGTTACCGCGTATAGATGATTTGTTTGACCAGTTGCAGGGTGCTCGGGTGTTTTCTAAGATTTATTTGAGATCGCGGTATCATCAGTTGAAGATTCGGGACTCGGATGTTCCGAAGACTGCTTTCCGTGCGAGATATGACCATTATGAGTTTCTGGTGATGTCCTTTTGCTTGATTAATGCCCCAGCAACATTCATGGACTTGATGAACAGGGTGTTCAGGCCGTACATTGATTCTTTTGTCATTGTCTTTATTGATGACATTCTGGTTTACTAACGTAGCCTGGGCGAGCATGAGCAGCATTTGAGAGTTGTGCTCCAAACTTTGCAAGAACAAAAGCTATATGCTAAGTTCTCCAAGTGTGAGTTCTGGTTGGATTCCGTGGCATTCTTGGGACATGTGGTATCCGGAGAGTGTATCAAGGTTGATCCTAAGAAGATTGAGCCAGTTCAGAGTTGGCCGCGTCCTACTTCAGCTACAGAGATTGGGAGCTTCTTGGGTCTAACAGGTTATTATCGCCGATTTGTGGAGGGCTTTTCCTCCATTGCAGCCCCATTTACTAGGTTTACTCAGAAGAATTCCCTGTTCCGATGGTCCGACGAGTGTAAGGCGAGATTTCAGAAACTCAAGACAACATTGGCCTCAACACCAGTTCTAGTATTGCCTTCCCGTTCTAGGATGTATACAGTATATTGCGATGCTTCACGCGTTGACTTGGGGTGTGTGTTGATGCAGGAGGGGAGAGTTATTGCTTATGCTTCGCGCCAGCTGAAGGTTCATGAGAAGAATTACCCTGTGCACGATTTGGAGTTGGCAGCGATTGTTCATGCTCTTAGGATTTGGAGGCACTACTTGAATGGGGTGTCTTATGAGGTTTATACAGACCACCACAGCTTGCAGCACTTGTTCAAGTAGAGGGATCTTAATTTGAGGCAGCGCAGGTGGCTTGAGTTGCTGAAGGATTATGACATCATCATTCTTTATCATCCGGGCAAGGCAAATGTGGTAGCAGATGCCTTGAGCAGGAAGGCGGAGAGTATGGGTACTTTGGCTTATATTGCAGCAGAGGAGAGACCTCTAGCCTTGGACATTCAGTCCTTGGCTAATCTTCTGGTGAGATTAGACCTTTCAGAGCCTCGCCGAGTTCTCGCACATGTGGTTGCTCAATCTTTGTTATTGGGAGAGATTAAGGCTCGACACTTTGATGATCTGTGCTTGGCAGAGCTACGGAGACAGTGATTCAGGGTGGTGCCAAGGAGGTTATTATGGGTGAGGATGGTGTTCTGAGGCTTTAGGGTCGTTTATGTGTTCCTAGTGTCGATGGCCTGAGGTAGAGGATTCTAGAGGAGGCACACTCTGTTCATCCTGGTGCTACGAAGATGTATCGTGATTTGAAGCAGCATTACTAGTGGAGGCGGATGAAGAAGGACATAGTGGATTATGTGGCTAGATGTCTTAATTGCCAGCAGGTCAAGTATGAGCACCGGAGGCCAGGAGGCCTACTTAAGTAGATGCCCATTTCTGAGTGGAAGTGGGAGCACATCACTATGGACTTCGTGTTTGGGTTGCCTCGGACTTTGCGGAAGGTCGATGCGGTTTGGGTTATTGTGGATAGATTGACCAAATCGGCCCATTTCATTCCGGTGGCTACTACTTATACTTCTGAGAGGTTGGCCTAGATCTACATTCGGGAGATAGTCAGATTGCACGGTGTGCCGGTGTCCATTATATCATATCGAGGTCCTCAGCTCACCTCGCATTTATGGAGAGCATTGCATAGTGAGATGGGTACACAGATAGATCTCAAAACAACATTTCACCCTCAGACTGATGGTCAGTCGGAGCGTACAGTTCAGATATTGGAGTACATGCTCAGGGCATGTGGGATTGACTTCGGAGGCCAGTGGGACCAGTTCTTGCCTTTGGCCGAGCTTGCTTACAATAATAGTTATCAGTCCATCATTGATATGGCTCCATTTGAGGCTTTGAATGGTCGGCGATGTCGTTCTCCTATCGGGTGGTTCGAGCCTGGCGAGGCTAAGTTATATGGCATCGACCTGGTGAAGGATGCTTTGGAAAAGGTGAAGTTGATTCAGGAGAGGCTCCGCACAGAACAGTCCAGACAAAAGAGTTACGCGGATCAGAAGGTGCGTGATGTATCATTTATGGAGGGAGATAAGGTCCTGTTGAAAGTCTCGCCGATGAAGGGTATTATGAGATTCAAGAAGAAGGCCAAGCTGAGCCCAAGGTTTATAGGCCCTTTTGAGGTATTGAGGCGGATCAGAGAGGTTGCTTATGAGCTTGCTTTACCTATCAGTTTATCAGGAGTTCATCCGGTATTTCATGTATCCATGCTCCGAAGGTACCACGCCGACTTCTCTCACGTGATTGATTTTTGCACCATTCAGCTGGATGAGAGGTTAGGCTACGAGGAGTAGCCACTTGCTATTATTGACAGGCAGGATCGCCAATTGAGATCTAAGAGAGTTTCTACCGTAAAGGTCCAGTGGAGGGGCCAACCAGTGCGAGGAGGCGACTTGGGAGTCCGAGGAGGACATGCGGAGCAGATATCCACACTTATTCAGCACTTCAGGTATGATTCTAGACCCGTTCGAGGACGAACATTTGTTTAAGAAGTGGAGAATGTAATGACCCGACCGGTCTTATTGCGTTTTAGGACCCCGTTCCCCAAAATGAGACTTTCCGTAGTTGCTTTTTTTAATTATGACATGTGGGGACGGGTGGTTCGGGATTCGGAGGAGTTCGGAATGGTATAGGAGCATTTGATTCCTTAAGGTTGGCCTTTAAGTCCAAGTTTGACTTCGATCAACGTTTTGAGTAAACGACCTCGGAATCGAGTTTCGTCGGTCCCGGTAGCTTTGTATGATAATTTCGGACTTGTGTGTATGTCCGGAATGGGTTTTGGATGACCCGAGAGCGTTTTGACGCCCAATAAAGAAAATAGAGTTTCCTTAAGTTCACATTTCGGGTTGGAACGTGATTTTGTGTTATTGAGCTCCGAACGGAATTCCTACACCAGGAATAATTCCGTTATGTCATTCATGACTTTATCACAAAATTATGTGTCATTCCGAGTAGTATAGGTCGGTTCGGCGCATTGTTAGCGAATTCAAGAAATTAAAGTTCTTAAGTTTGATTCTAGGGGTTTTGAGGAGTGACTTTGAGTTTTAGCGTTGTTTTGGGTGTTCCGGAAGCTCGAGCGAGTCCGTACTATGATTTGGGACTTGTTGGTATATTTGGACGGGGGCTCGAGTGGGCCTAGGTGTCGCTCGAGTACCAAACGAGGCCAAAAACCAGTAGCTATAATTGCTGGTGCACCAAATCTCGTGTAACCGCACCTACGGTTGACCAGTCGTAGGTGCGAGACCGCTCCTGCGGTCCAGGCCTCACAGGTGCGGCCCCAGGTGAGGCTGCCATTCCTCGCAGGTGCGGATCATATTCCGCAGGAGCGGAGCTGCAGTTGCGGACTCCGTTCCGCAGGTGCGAGTCTTACCTCGCAGGCGCGGGATCGCACATATGGAAACCCTGTAGGTAGTGAGGTCTTCTAAAATACGAGGAAGAACCATTTTTCTTCATTTCATTCCTCCATAGTCGACCTTGAGAGCTTGGGAAAGAGCCAATCCACCTAGCTACTGAAAGGTAAGTGATTTCTATCCTAATGTTAGCTTAATACATGAACTCCTAAGTAAATTAACCTCCTAATTAGTAGAAAATCTTGGTTTAGGGCAAAAATCTAGGTTTTTATGAAATGAGGGAATTACCATGGAACTGGTTATGAAAACACACAAAAGTCATATATTAATGATCCTTAGGTTTTGGGTAATTGTTTCCTTTGAAAATTTTCGAAATCCGGGCTTTTGGGCCCGGGGGTGTATTTTGAGATTTTTCAAAGAAAGTTTAAATAACTAAGTAAATAGGGTAATTTCATGCCTTTGAGTATAAATTAATGTATTTATGCATCATTTGACTAGTTTCGAGTCCTTGGGAGACGATTTTGGAGTTTCGGGCGCGTTCTTGACCGGAAAGTAGGCTCGGCACGAGGTAAGTCTCCTTTCTAACCTTGTAAGAGGGAATTGTCCCCATAGGTGATTATAAAATTATTTCTTTTCTTTATTTGCAGGGGCTACGCACGCACGAAGTGACGAGAGTCCGTGCGTAGCTACTATTATGCCTTGTCGGGTAGTTTAGGATTCACCAGCATGCTTTATGTGTTGTATCCGTGATCTTGTATGTGGACTAGGTAGTTTAATATCCTCGAATTTCATATATGAAGGCCTAGGAGGTTATGTTTTGAAGTTGGTACTATTGAATCCCTTTTCTGCTAGAAAGATCCCCTGTTGATTATCTGAAATCCCTGAGGATTATGTATATGTATACGGGAACCCGAGTCCATTTATGATTCGAGAGCGGGGCAGCCATAGTATTATTATAACCGCGTCGCATGTTCGTTTCACGAGCGGGGCAGATAGATGCATCTATGGTACGGTCAGTTCGGCCCTCGGCAGTGCACATTTACTTTTCACGTCATATCGACCGTACGTTTATGGTCTGTTATATGTTTGATAAATTATGAGAAGCCCTGTGGATGTAACTGTTTATTTATGTGAAAGAGAGAAGGTTAAACAATTTGTATGCCATAGAAAGGGATGGCGTGAGGGTACTAGAGAATGTTTCTGATGCTCATTTCCTTGTTACTGTTCATTACTGCTATTACTGTTTTGCCTGTATATATTTCATATTGTTGGACCCTAGTAAGTATCACGTCGACCTCTCGTCACTACTTCTTTGAGGTTAGGCGGGATACTCACTGGGTACATATTTGTTTATGTACTCATGCTACGCTTCTGTACTTAATTGTACAGGTTCTGAGGCTGGTGCATCTGGTTATTAGACCGGGGCTTGATCCTGAGAGTATATTCTGGACCTGACTTCACGGTGAGCTACTATCCTTGGCGTTTCTCAGCAGCACTATGAAGTTTTCTTTTGGTTTATTCATGTCTACTTCTTCCAGACAGTAGAGTAGTTTATCTTATCATTTGTATATTCTACGAGTTCGCCTGTAGACTCGTGACACTAGTTCTTGGCACACGTAGTAGACATTATATTTTTGAACTGTATATATCCGTTTGGGATTCCGAGCCTTGGAATAGCTTTGTATGGTGATTCTGGAGTTGGGAGCGCGATCAGAAGTGAATTCGGATGTCCGTAGGTTATTTTGAAGTCGTTTGGCTAAAGATAGAAATTTGAAGGTTTTTGGGAAATCCGACCGGAAGTGGAAATTTTGATATCGGGGTTGGAATGTATTTCTGGAAGTTGGAGCAAGTCCGTAATGCCTAATGTGACTTGTGTGCTAAATTTGAGGTCAATCAGCGGTGATTTGATGGGTTTCGGCATATAATGTAGAAGTTGGAAATTTCCAAGTTCATAAAGATTGAATTGGAGAGAGATTCGTTGTTTCGATGTTATTTGATGTGATTTGAGGTCTCAGACAAGTTCTCATTATGTTTTGGGATAGGTTAGTGTGATTGGACCGGGTCCCGGGGGCCTCAGGTGGATTCCGGGTGGTTAACGGATCAATATTTGAAGTTGAAGAAAAGCTGAGGTTTGCTGTCATCTGGTGTGACCGCACCTGCGAGGCTTTGGCCACAGGTGCGACTTTGACGCCGCAGGTGCGGCTTTTGGCTAGAGCTGAGGAAGCCGCAGGTGCGGGAGTTTGGGCGCACCTGCTAGATGGGGACCGCAGGTGCGGAAATGAGCCTCGGCGGACTGTTTTAAAAATGGGAATTTGGTCATTTCTTCTCCTATTTTCATTTGGTATAGGATATTGTGGGGAGCTTCAAGGAGGGATTTTTGTCAAGGATCACAAGGTAAGTTATTCTAACTCATTTTAAGTTAAATGCATGGTCTAGGTACGGATTTGAGTATGGAAATTTGTGGAAAATATGGAATTTCGAAGAAAACCTAGAATTCGGTATTTTGGATTTCAACCACGAATTCGAGCATGAAAATTAGAGTAAATTGTATATTTGAGTTAGTAAGACTATGGGTAGAGTTTATCTTTAGGAAATTTCGAAATCCGGGCACGTGGGATCGAGGGCATTTTGGTCAATTCTTCGAGCGGAGTTGGGAATTTATATAATTTGAAATATTAACCAATATTAGAGTATATTTTCATTGGTTTGCAGTTATTTTGCTAGTTTTGGGACGTGGCGTATCAATTGGAGTCATCGGAAGGATTTGGAAGCCGGTTATGGAATTTCGGAGCGAGGTAAGTCTCCTTTCTAACCTTGTGAGGGAGAATTGTCCCCATAGGTGAACTAAATGAATATATGCTATTATTTGCGGGGGCTATGTACGCACGAGGTGACGGGAGTTCGTGCGTAGCTACTGTTATGCCATGTCGGGGTAGTCTAGGACCCACTAAGATGTCTTACGTGTTGTACATGTGATCCTGCCAATAATATTAGACTCATAATGCTATCGAATTGGTAATTTATTTCCTAAGAAGGCTAGGGTGTACCTTTCTTAATCATTTAGAAAGAGAATTGATTCCTCCGTAGTTGATGATGTTCTTGATAAAGTTATATTATTGAATATTATTAAACTTGGCAAATGAATTGTTCAGAAATGATTTAAATACTATCTTCATGTTCACTTAAAGAAAATTTTATCATTTCCTTGAGAAACTATTTTCCTAATAATAATGTGGAGTTATTGTGTGAATATGTGTGTCTACGGGTGCCTGAGTCGCATGTATGATTCACGAACAGGATAACCATGTATTTATGTATAACCACGTTGCATGATCGATTCGCGAGCGCGGCGGATAGATGAATCTATGGTTCGAGCCGTTCGACCCTCGGCAGTATTTGCGCATGATATTTGCTGCGTAGTTCTTGTTATCTTTGAACTGCTTACTGGCCTTGATTTTTATGAGATTTGCAATTGAAATGACGAAGGTTTTAAAGTTGGAAAAGAAATGTCAGATGTAGTTGTTGTTTCCTATCATTACTTGTTAAACCTTCTGTGATATTCATGCTCAGTGTCTCCCTTTATTCTTAATAAATTGACTTCTAGCAAGTGTCTAATTCGACCTTTTAGTCACTACCTCTCCGGGGTTAGGCGGGATACTTACTGAGTACACGTTGTTTTCGTACTCATGCTACACTTGCTGTGCTTTTTTATTGCACAGGTACTTTCATATCGATGTGGCTGGTTTGGAGATTTAGACGAGCTGCACCATCAGGAGGCGATCCGCAGCTGACAGAGTCTCCCTCGCATTGTATTCATTTTTATTTTAATTTGCGTTATCCCATTGTATTTCGGACATGCTCTGTAGTATTTGTAAAATTCTTAGAAACTGCTCATGCACTTGTGTCACCGGGTTCTGGGATGTGTTTGGAATTTACTCCAATATATTGAATTGTTTACATGTCGTACTTAATAAATTTTATTCGCTCATTGGGCTGTAAGTGAAAGGTAACGATTTCGAAATTGTTAAAAACAGGAATTAAACTCAACTATTAAATGATTGGCTTGTCTGACAGTGGTGTCCGGCGCCTTCACGACCTTATGGATTTTGGGCCGTGACACTGTTCCAGCGGGACCAGCTCAGGTTCCCGAGGGGTTTATTGCTACCCCAGTTCTTCAGGATGCTTTGGTCCGTTTAGTGGGCCTTATGGAGAGGGTGGCCCAGACTGGCACCTTTCCTATTGCAGGAGTTGTATCCTAGGCTGGAGGAGGGGTCCCAACTCCTACTACCCACACTCCAGTTTAGACTACTCCTCAGGTTCAGACCCCAGTAGCTAATCCCGTTGGGGTAATTCAGCCAGTTGCAGCAGTACCTCCCGCTAACGGGGCAGCCATGTCATCGGATGCTTTGTAGAGACTTGACAGGTTCATTAAGCTATTTCCTGTCCATTTCAGTGGTGCTACTTCAAAAGATCCACAGGAATATCTGGATAGTTGTCATGAGGTGTTAAGTAATATGGGTATTTTGGAGACCAATGGGGTCGATTTTGCAATTTTTCAGATGACTGGTTCCGCCAAGAAATGCTCGAGAGACTATTTGTTGAAAAGGCCAGTGGGATCACTGCTCTGACTTGGGATCAGTTCTCTCATCTCTTTTTGGAGAAGTTCTTACCTATCACTACTCGAGAGGATATGCGTCGTCAGTTTGAGCGACTCCAGTAGGGTAACATGACTGTGACTCAGTATGAGACTCGTTTTGTGGATCTGGCTAGACATGTTATTCTTATATTGCCCACTGAGAGGGAGAAGGTCAGACGATTTATTGATGGCCTTCCTCAGCCCATCAGGTTGCAGATGGCCAAGGAAACAGTGTCCGAGATTTCTCTTCAAGATGCAGCTAATATATCTAGGAGGGTTGAGTCAGTTCTTGGGATGGGAGGTCAGGGGTCAGACAAGAGACCTCGTCATTCCGGTGTTTTCAGTGGTGCCTCATATGGAGGCGGGACTTCATTTAGCAGAAGCCATTCATCGAGGCCATTCCATTCAGCACTACATGATTCACATGGTACTTCAGGGGGTCGTGGTTCTTATGTACCTCCTTCTGCTCAGCCAGTCTACAGTGCTCCTTCAGCTTCTATTAGAGCACCTTCTCTGCAAAGTTACTATCATGGTCATCCGATTTGTCAAGGTCAGTCCTCAAATCAGGAGGGATGTTTTGAGTGTGGTGAATATGGGCATGTTTGGAGAGCTTGTCCGAGGTTTCTGAGTAATCAGCATCAGTACCAGGGTTCTCGTGCCATAGTTCTGGCAACAACTGCAGCACCACCTGCCCAACCAGCAAAGGGTAGGGGTCAGGTAGTTAGAGGTACAGGCCATAATGTTAGAGGTGGATCACAGATAGATAAAGGTGGAGGTCAACCTGCTAGAGGTGGAGGTCCTCCCAAAGGTGTGGTTCAGGGTGGTGGGGCTCAGCCCCGACTATATGCTTTTCCAGCTAGGCCTGAGGCAGAATACTCCGACGCTGTTATTACAGGTATCATCTCGGTTTTTGATAGAGCTGCTTCAGCTTTGTTTGATCCGGGGTCTACTTATTCGTATGTTTCATCCTATTTTGCCTCGTATTTGAATGTGCCTCGTGATCCCTTGAGTGTTCATGTTTATGTGTCTACACTGGTGGGGGATGCTATTGTGGTAGATCGGGTATATCATTCGTGCGTGGTAGTCATTGAAGGTCTTGAAACTAGTGTTGATCTTTTACTTCTAGACATGGTTGACTTTGATATTATATTGGGCATGGATTGGTTGTCACCCTATTATGTCATTTTAGACTGTCACGTCAAGACAATTACTTTAGCCTTATCGGGTTTGCCTCGATTAGAATGGAAAGGGACTCCTGGTCATCCTCCCAGCCGGGTAATTTCATATGCCAAGGCTTGTCGCATGGTGGAGAAGGAGTGTTTGGCTTATTTTGCTCATATTCGTGATTCTGATGCTGAGGTTTCTTCTATAGAGTCAGTCCCTATCGTGCGTGAGTTTCCTGAGGTATTTCCTGCAGACCAGCTAGGTATGCTGCCCGACAGGGATATTGATTTATGTATTGATGTGGCTCCGGGCACTCAACCCATTCCCATTCCTCCATATCGGATGGCCCCACTAGAATTGAAAGAGTTAAAAGAACAATTGCAAGACTTGCTAGATAAGGGTTTCATAAGACCTAGTGTCTTGCCTTGGGGTGCACCGGTTTTGTTTTTAAAGAAGAAATATGGGTCAATGAGAATTTGCATAGACTACATGCAGATGAATAAAGTTACTATCAAGAATAAATATCTGTTGCCGAGAATTGATGACCTATTTGATTAGCTTCAGGGTGCTAGAGTGTTTTCGAAAATTGATTTGAGGTCAGGCTACCATCAGCTGAAGATTAGGGCGTCTGATATCCCTAAGACAGCCTTTCGTACGAGGTATGGGCACTATGTATTTTTGGTATGTCTTTTGGGCTGACTAATGCTCCAACGAACTTTATGGACTTAATGAATCGGGTTTTCAAGCCCCATCTGGACTCTTTTGTGATTGTGTTCATTGATGACATTCTTATATACTCCCGCAGTCGGGAAGAACATGAGCATCATCTCTGTATAACACTCGATACTTTGAGGGATAATCAGTTGTATGCCAAGTTTTCTAAATGTGAGTTCTGGTTAGATTCGGTAGCCTTCTTTGGTCATATTGTATCAGCTGAGGGTATTCAGGTTGATCCTAAGAAGATAGAGGTAGTCAAGAACTGTCCTAGACCCACCACAACCACGGAGATTGGGAATTTCTTGGGTTTGGCCGATTACTACCGTCGTTTTGTGGAGGGGTTTTCATCCATAGCAGCCCCAATGACTAATTGACTCAGAAAGGTTCCCCATTTAAATGGTCAGATGAGTGCCAGGCGAGCTTTCAAAGCTGAAGACAGACTTGAATTCAGCACCGGTGTTGGTGTTACTATCAGATTCGGGTTCTTTCACGGTTTATTGTGATGCTTCTCGAGTTGGCCTTGGAGCAGTGTTGATGCAGGATGGCAGGGTGATTGCATATGCGTCTCGTCAGTTGAACGTTCATGAGAATAATTACTCTATTCATGATTTAGAGTTGGCGGCTATTGTTCATGCTTTGAAAATTTGGAGGCATTATCTTTATGGCGTGCCGTGTCAGATTTTTACTGACCATCGTAGCCTCCAGTACTTATTCAAACAGAAAGATCTAAATTTGAGGTAGCGGAGGTGGTTAGAGTTGTTAAAAGATTATGATGTCACCATATTGTATCATCCGGGGAAGGCCAATGTGGTGGCCGATGCATTGAGTAGAAAGGCGGTTAGTATGGGCAGTCTTGCGTATATTCCAGTTGGCAAGAGACTGTTGGCTTCAGACATTCAGACTTTGGCTAATCAGTTCGTGAGGTTGGATATTTCGCCCAGTAGTGTTCTAGCTTGTACATTCGCTCGGTCTTCTCTAATTGATCGTATCCGGGAGCGGCAGGATGATGACCCATATTTGGCGGTCCTTAGGGACACGGTTCGGCACGGTGATGCCAAGCAGGTTACAGTTGGAGATGATGGTGTTTTGAGGATGTAAGGTAGGTTGTGTGTTCCTAATGTTGATGGCCTCCGTGAATTAATCCTTGAGGAGGCTCACAGCTCCAAGTGTTCTATTCACCCAGGTGCAGCAAAAATGTACCAAGATTTGAAGCAACATTATTGGTGGAGAAAGATGAAAAAGGACATCGTTGCGTATGTGGCTCGTTGCTTAAATTGTCAGCAGGTAAAGTATAAGCATCAGAGACCTGGTGGTTTGGTTCAGCAGAAAGAGATTCCTGAGTGGAAGTGGGAGCGTATCACTATAGACTTCGTTGTTGGGCTCCCACGGACTCAGAGGAAATTCGATGCGGTTTGGGTTATTGTGGATAGGCTGACTAAGTCAGCACACTTCATTCATGTGGCTAGTACTTATACTTTAGAGTGGTTGGCTGAGTTGTATATTCGGGAGATTGTTCGCCTTCATGGGGTGCCCGTGTCTATCATTTCTAATCGGGGTACGCAGTTTACTTCGCACTTTTGGAAGGCAGTTCAGCATGAGTTGGGTACCCGAGTGGAGTTGAGTACAACATTTCCACCCTCAAACTGACGGGCAATCCGATCGTACTATTCAGATATTAGAGTACATGCTCCGCGCTTGTGTTATTGACTTTGGAGGTTCATGGGATCAGTTCTTGTTGTTAGCGGAGTTTGTTTATAATAATAGTTATCAGTCGAGCATCCAGATGGCTCCTTATGAGGCGTTATATGGTAGACGGTGCAGATCGCCAGTGGGGTGGTTCGAGCCGGGAGAGGCTCGGTTGTTGGGGACAAACTTAGTTCAGGAGGCCTTAGATAAGGTCAAGATTATTCAAGAGAGACTTCGTGCAGCTCAGTCTAGGCAAAAGTGTTATGTTGATTGTAAGGTCGTGATGTGGTATTCATGGTTGGAGAGAGAGTATTGCTTCGTGTGTCGCCCATGAAGGGTGTTATGAGATTTGGGAAGAAGGGTAAGTTGATCCCTAGGTATATCGGGCCGTTTGAGATTCTTGATAAGGTGGGGGAGGTACCTTACAGACTTGCATTGCCTCCAGGGTTATCCTCAGTTCATCCGGTATTCCATGTGTCTATGCTCCGAAAATATCATGGTGACCCGTCCCACGTGTTAGATTCCAGCTCTGTCCAGTTGGACAAAGACTTGACTTATGAGGAGGAGCCGGTAGCTATTTTAGACCTGCAAGTTCGTAAGTTGAGATCTAAGAGTTATTCTTCAGTTCGAGTGCAGTGGAGAGGCCATCCCGTTGAGGCAGCTACTTGGGAGTCCGAGATTCACATGCAGAGTAGATATCCACACTTGTTCGCCGCTTCAGGTAATTTTCTATGTCCGTTTGAGGACGAACGTGTGTTTTAGAGGGGGAGATTGTGATGACCCAAGGGGTCATTTTATAAAATTAGACTTCGCTCCATGCTAAATAGCCATAAAAGACTAAAATAAAATACCTCGATGTGCGTGCGTAGTCCGGGGGTGAAACCAGAAAGCTTTTATGTGAAAATATGAGAAATATTGATTTTTAGAATTTAGAATTGATAAAAGTTGACTTTGGTCAACATTTTGAGTAAACGGACCCGGATCCGTGTTCCGACGATCCCTAGAGGTCAGTAGTAAAATATGGGACTCGGGTGTATACCCGGAAATGAATTCCGAGGTCCCAAGCCTTAGGAATCAATTACTTTGCTGAAATGTTTATGAATTAAAGAAAAAAAATAATGTTTAAAATCACTTGTATCGGGCCCGTATTTTGGTTCCGGAGCCCGGTACGAATTTGTTATGATATTAAAAGGTTAACTGTGAAATTTGGTAAAAATTGGAGTCGTTTGACGTGATTCGGACATCCGGTTGAGAAATTATGAACTTTAAGAGTTCTTGTTGAAAATGATGAGTTTTGAGGTTTAATTCATAGTTTTACATGTTATTTTCACGAATTGATCACACGAGCAAGTTCGTATGATGTTTCTAGACTTGCGTGCATGTTTTGTTTAGAGCCTTGAGGGCTCGAGTGAGTTTCGGATAGGCCACGGGATGTTTTGAACTTAAGGATGCTGGTTTTTCATTTTCTGGTGTCAGGTCTTTTGTTCTATGTGATCGCATAGGAATGTCCGCGATCGCATAGTGTAAAGTCTGAGGTCCCTTTTTGTTCTATGCGATCACATAGCTATATCCGCGATCGCATAGTGTTAATTTGTTTGGGGTCAATTTTTTTTTATGTGATCGCATAGTTTTTTCCGCGATCGCATAGTGTTAAATTGCTGGGGGTCAACTTTGTTCTATGCGATCACATAGATTCTTCCGCGATCGCATAGTGTTAATTTCAGGGGTATTGTTTTTATTCTATGCGATCGCATCCCTTTCGTCTCAAAATTTTTGAGGTTCCAGGCCTAAAAATGATTTTTGTTCAACAATCTTCATCCTCAAGTCATAGGTAATCAATTCCAAACTTTATTCTTTCAATTCCTTACTATCTTGCATCACTTTTAAAGCAAAAACAAAGAATTTTCATGGTAAATATTGAGGGTTTGGGTAGAATTAGAAGATTTTGTAAATATCGAATTTTTATATCAAATTAAGGTCGGATTTCAAAATATAGCATATTTGGGTTCGTGGGTGAATGGGTAAACGTAGTTTGGTTCGAACCCCGAGTTTAGACCAAGCGGAACCGGGGTCGGGTTTTCACTTTTTTTTTAGAAAACTTAGGAAAAATTATATTTTTCAATAAAGTTGGTTCCTTTAGCATTAGTTAATGATATTAAGTTAATTGTGATTAGATTCGAGCAAGTTAGAGGTGAATTCAAAAGGAAAAGCAATAATTGAGCAGTGAGTGGCCTGCGAATTGAGGTAAGTGTTTGGTCTAACTTTGACTTGAGAGAATAGGACTCCCCACTTGTTTGCTATGTGAAATGCATGGGCGCGGTGTATAGGTGAGGTGACGAGTATCTATGCACCACCCAAATTGTCTGTTAAACATGATCCCATTTCCTGTTCCCAACTAAATTGATTATTGTCCTAATTGTTATATGTTCATTATTGTTTATATGACTATTTGCCTTATTAAATTGTTGTTAGATATTGTTGTAGCTGTTTTGGAAAGAGTATTGATTGTTTGAGTTGGTTTTCTTGTGATATAAAATGGTTGAGAGGTTTGACATTGTTTTTACGAAATAAACATATATATATTTTGATGTTCCTGTTGGTTTCATGATTAAGAGGATATTGATGAAGTTATGAGAAAAATATAGTCTATTATTTATAATTGTTGAGGCAAACATATTGTGAAATTCTTGGCCTGAATTGTGAAATTTATAAATAAATTGATATTATATGTCTTGTGGGAGCGGGTTGCACGCCGCAACAAGGAGAGATAAGGGTAGACAGGTGAGATCGGGTTGCACGCCGCAACAGGAGTAATAAGGGTGATATTTTTAGGGAGGAGCAATAAGGGAGGACAGGTGGGAGCGGGTTGCACGCCGCAACTAGGAGCGATAAGGGAGGACATTTATATTTTACTGATTTTAAAAGAAAAATAACGTTTTGAAAAGCTTAAATGTTTATTTTACTATTCCTTATTTATATTTTTGCACCATTTTTATTTAAATTTAAAAATTGGAAATTTGGAAATTTTTCTGAAAAAGGCAGCTGAGTTATTTTAATTTGTTGCAGAATTTATTTATTTATTTGTTTAGATTTCTTTCTTTCTTTATTATTTATTATTGTTACCGATTATATTGTTAACGCCCCGCCTTAGCCTCGTCACTACTTCGTCGAGGTTAGGCTCGGCACTTATTCAGTACATGGGGTCGGTTGTACTGATACTACACTCTGTGCTCTTTTGCACAGATCCAGGTACTAGTCAGCAGTAGAAGATTTCAGGACACTACCTATTCATTTGGAGACACGAGGTACATCTGCCGGCGTTCGCAGATTTCGAGAGTTTTCTCCTATTTTTACTTATACTGTTTTATTATATTCAGAACAATTACACTATTTCTTTCAGCCATTATTTGTAGTATTCTTTAGTAGTTCCTGGATTGTGACACCAGACCCTGGGTAGTCTTAGAGTTATTTATATAATTATTTCGTGGTTCTCTTTATTTAATTGGTTATTATTATTATTTTATTTTATTTTGTTGGAAATTATTTTAGTTAAGTTCATTTTGAATTTATTTATTTATGCTTAAGTAATTAATTAAGGAAATTAGTAATCGACTTCTAACATTGGCTTGCCTAGCAAGTGTGGTGTTAGGCTCCATCACGATCCCTAAGGTTGGGAATTTGGGTCGTGACAAAAGGAGGCGATTTGTAATACCCTTACATATTTTCTGCGTCGTTAAAGTGGTTGTTTAAGACAATTGTTTTGTTCTGATTTTTTAGACTGGGTGCCTAGTCGATGGATGATACTTTTGTTTTTGCTATAAATCATGTTTTGGCTTGTATTCCCTCTTTGCTGATGTCAAAAAGGGGGAGAAAGGATATATGTAATAATACAGGTACAATACAGAACAAGTAGACTAAAGTACATGTGAGCACCTCGGCATATCTTGAGGGGGAGTCATGAAGAATAAGTCGACTAAAACACTTTCTGAGGGGGAGTCATGAAGTCATGGATCTTGCAGAAGAAGTCGACTGCCTGATCCTAGTAGCAGTCGACTACTAAAGCATCTTACTGAGGGGGAGTAAGATACAGGGAACTCAACTGGTGTTTATACATATATTATTTTGTCATCATCAATAGGGGGAGACTGTTAGAACTGATTTTAATGATGAAAATAATATATTTGTTTTATTTGTAGGCACTCCTGAAGCGCGCTCAAAGTTGAAGGGACAATTCAGACAAGATCAAATATTGCATCCAAGATTGAAGGAATCAATGAAGAATAACAGAATAGATTGAGGCTAGCTTGAAGGAATCAATCAATCAAAGATACCAAGGATCCAGGAGCAAATCAATCATGCGGCTAAATCTGGAAAGACCAAGATTCCAGGAAAATATCCAGCGCCATCAAAGGAAGTCTCCCGCGTCTCTCATTGCCATAGCCGTTGCGAAATATCCTTATTCTTGGAAAGAATCAATTTATTTCTAAGGATCAAATCTCTTGGGTTGACAAATCTCTTCATAAATCAAGCCCTCTCCAAAGTATTTAAACTCGTTCTTGTACCTTAGAAGACATACTTTGATCGAACCAATTACCCTCACTTTGTTCTACTACATACAAATATTGTAGCTCTTCTAGAACTGCTGTGTAACAAGTTAGAGAAGAAAGAGAGAAGACCACTGGTGAGGCATTGTATCAAAGAGAAAAGTGTGTCACTGAAATTGAGCCATTTGTGTAATCTACACCACACATTGTATACTCGAGAATTACATTCACTGAAAGGAACAACCTT
Organism: Nicotiana undulata; assembly: GCA_005239495.1. NCBI lineage: Eukaryota > Viridiplantae > Streptophyta > Magnoliopsida > Solanales > Solanaceae > Nicotiana > Nicotiana undulata. The sequence goes on along the minus strand of ML264925.1, from coordinate 83,438 downwards.
GCAACCCAAGGGGTCTGGACTAGGATTCACATTGAATCTGAACCGGTATAAAATTCTGGCATCTTAGCTTTAACCCAGTCAGGGAAATTAAGAGTTTCTTTTATAGTTTTAGGTTCTTCTGGTTTTATTTGTACAACAACTAGTGAGGTATGAGTTATCGGAAGAGACTTAGCTTTGAATCTAGTGACCATTTTATGGCCTTGAGCAGTTATTTCAAGTTCATCATGAACTATGTTTTCTGCTGGAGGTGCTCCTGGGCATTGAAGAAGTGTGACAAGTCCACTTCTAGCTGCAATCCTATTGGATCTATCACGGTGCACTGCATAGGTGTTTTATCTGAGTGAGAGGCCTTTGAGTGAAGTTCATTAGTGTCTGAATTTTGCATTTCTGCAGAGGGCTTAGGGTACGACCTGATCGGTCGTTTTGAGCATTTGCACTTCGCTCGGTAGTTTAAGGGAATGAGTAGTTCTGTATGATGTATTATGACTTATGTGAATCGGGAGTTTTGGTTTTCAGGTTATTCGGAATCATTTTGGAAGGATGAATTTCATTGTTGAAGCTTTATGTTGAAAGCAGTGTTTTAAAAGGCGTTTTCAGGGCGAGGCGAACCAAAAACGCCCTGGGACGATAGTGTGGGACGAAAGTCTCAAGAAGCGTACGCCCGGCAATTCAGGGCGTACGCCCGGGCGTTCGGGGCGTATGCCCGGGCGTTCGGGGCGTTTGAGGCGTATGCCCGGGTGTTTGAGGCACATTATTTTAGATTTTTCAAATTAAAACAAAATTTATTGAATAAGTCCTTCATATAATACCCAAATTCTCAAAATTCAACTGGGTAATTACTCAAAAGTTTTAAAAAAGGAACTAAAATGTATTAAATTTAAAAGTCAAGACCTTTTTTATTTATTGAAGTCCCAATGCACGGTCTTTCCCAATTCTTTATCTTGTCCACTAGTATGCTAATATCTCTCAAAAGAAACGAATATTCAGTTTTTTTAACAAATACAAAGAGAACTTCATTCTCCTTCATAACAACAAGTAGGAATGACAATGGGGTGGGGTGGGCGGGTGCGGGTGCGGGGTGGGTTTGGCAAAATCCAAAAAAACTTTAACCTGTCCCGCATAGTTATTTTTTCAGTTTTCAACCCGCCCCGCTTAATGTTTGTTCTTTTTTCTTTAATTTTTTTCTAAAACAAACTAGTTTTCCAGTGTGTGGAACGTCGCACTTTGTGCTATAAATTCCTTATTTGAATTTGAGCAATTGCTAAATTATGTCTTAGTAACTTGAAAATTTTCATTCAGATTTATGCTGGAGTTCCTTTTTTGAGTTCCAGTATTGAATTTGAAAATTTGATGATTAATATTCAACTCTAACTCCCTTGTGGTCAACTTTGTGCTATAAATTCCTTTAAGTAGAGAAATTTGGCGCACTAGTTTGAAAATTTTCTTATGATTTCTACTTTCTCATTAAAAGCTATCTATAAAGTTTTTCGGTAATATCATTTTAGTGAGACAAATTGGTTAATTATAAATTAAAATAGTATTCATGCTAGTGAAGAAGAATGTGAAATTATAGTTGAAATCATTGCTTTGTTTCAGAAAAGATAAAATCCAAAGTTGCTCAGCAACATGCCCTGCCCCGCTTTAAAAATTGTCTTAACTCGCCCCGCCCCGCACCCGCATAAGAGTAAACCCGCCCCGCACCCGCATTAAACAAAAACCGCTCCGCCCCGCCCCATTGACATCCCTAACAACAAGTTCAAAGTTCAAATTGCAGGTTAGTCATCCTTTTTGTTCCTCCGTGTAGAAAACTTTATTCTTTTCAACTCAAGTTACTTGAGCTTCTAAGTAGCATATAATAGATTGTTTTGACTAGTTTTTTTATGGGGAAGATATATATATATATATATATATATATATATATATATATATATATATATATATATATATATATATATATGTATTATCTCCCATATTTATAGTTTTCTTCAGTTTTTATGCAATTCTACTTGTTTATAAATATTTACTGTAATTTTATTATTTTATAAAATATTAAAAATTAAATACCAATGGAGCTTACACCCCATGCCTCGGGACTTACGCATCTTTGAGGCATATGTAAAATACCTCCCCTTACGCCCACACCTTTTAAAATACTGGTTGAAAGAGTTGACTACGTTTAACTTGTGAATTTGACCTCGGAACATAGTTTTGATAGTTCAGTTAGGTCCGGATGGTGATTTTGAACTATGGCGTATGCCCAGATTTGCATATGGATGTTTCTAGAAGGTTTCGGCTCAGATTGGCAAAAATTGGAAAATTTTAAGGTTTGGAAAGTTCATAAGTTTGACCGGAAGTTGACTTTGAGCATATCCAATTCGGATTTTGATTTCGGGAATTTGAATAGCTTCGTCATATCATTTGGGACTCGTGTGCAAAATTTGGGTTCATTCCGGGATGATTTGATATGTTTCGACGCGAGTTTGGGAAATTGAAAGTTTAAAGTTCATAGATTTAGATTTGAGGTGTGATTCATCGTTTCGATGTTGTTATGTGGGTTCTGAGGCCTCGACTAGGTCCGTATTTTGTTATGGGACTTGTCGATATATCTGGACAGGGTTCCGAGTGGCTCGGGTGATTTTCTGACGAGGTTCAGAGCATTTTTATTCATGTTGCATTGCTGAAGGTTGCTGGTTCTAGTGTTTCTGCATATGCGGAAGAATGGGCGTAGATGCATGTCTGTAGATGCGGACAGTTGATCGCAGAAATGAGAAAGGGAGTTGGGCATGAGGATCGCAGGTGCGGGTGCTTGGACGCACCTGCGCAACCGCAGATGCGGTTCGTGAGTGCAGGAGTGCGATCGCAGAAGCGACTTAAAACCGCAGTTGCGGGGCTTGCTGAGCATGGCTATTTTTGCAGAAGCGCAAGATTTACCGCAGAAGCAGCGGTCGGAGATGTGACGAAATATCCGCAGATACGGAAGTGCTGGACATGATGTTAAATATAAGGATTTGCGATTTTGACTTTATTATATATTTTTTTCTAATAAATCCACTAGGCAGGGCCTACGACTGATTTTTATTTATAAACAAGGTCCAAACAAAAAAACCAAAAATAATATGATGCCTTACATGGTGTAAGACTGCTCGAAAATGTAAAGTACATAGAACCTATTGCCAAGTTTGAGTGAATGAATCTCAACCTTGACATTACATAATGATAACCTAGGCAAAACATAAAGGTGTTCTAAACTAAAGCCTAGCCTACCATCCTGCATCAATACCGCTCCCAAGCCAACTCTAGAAACATCACAATAGACTGTGTAAGAATCCGAACCAGTAGGCAAAACTAGTACCGGAGTTGTGGTCAATGCTGACTTGAGCTTCTGAAAGCTCTCCTCACACTCATCGGATCATCTGAATGGAGCACCCTTCCAGGTCAATCTGGTCAATGGTGAAGCAATATAAGAGAATCCTTCCACAAAGCGACGGTAATATCCCGCCAAACCAAGGAAACTCTTAATCTCCGTAGCTGAGGACGGTCTGGGCCAACTTTGCACCGCCTCAACCTTCTTCGGATCAACCTGAATACCCTCACTAGACACCATGTGCCCCAAGAAAGCTACTGAACCAAGCCAAAACTCATACTTGGAGAATTTCGTATAAAGCTTCTCCTCCCTCAACCTCTGTAACACAATCCTCAAGTGCTGAGCATGCTCTTTCGGGCTACGAAAATACACCAGGATGTCATCAATGAACACAATGACAAATGAATCAAGGTAAGGCAGAAACACATTGTTCATCAATTGCAGGAACGCGGCTGGTGCATTGGTTAGCCCAAATGACATAACCAGAAACTCATAATGACCATATCTGGTCCTGAAAGCAGTCTTCGGAATGTGAGAATCCCGAATCTTCAACTAATGATACCCAAACCTCAAGTCAATCTTGGAGATTACTCTAGCTCCCTGAAGCCGGTCAAACAAGTCATCAATACGGGGCAAAGGATACCGATTCTTCACTGTAACCAATTACCAGAAAATCCTTTAAAACAAGTATGTTTTCAATATATCTCAGTAAAACTCTCAGTAAAAATCAGTTTGAAAAATGAAGTGAATCATAGTCAAAAACTCAGTAAAATATCATTGTAGAACTGCCCCTCGGGCCATAATCATCACTCGTAACAATTTCCCTCAGCACCTCACCATCACTCAGTATCAGCCCCGCGGGCAGCCCCACTGTCACACATGATTCCCAATCACTCATCACTTGACACTCGCACTCAGTAGGTACCTGCGCTCACTGGGGGTGTGTACATACTCCGGAGGGGATCTTTCAACCCAAGCGCTATAAACAAGCCACATCATGGCATATATCACTCTCAGGCACTCGACCTCTCTCATATCATAACATCCTCACAACATTGGCCCTCGTCCACACTCAGTCAGACACTCTAAGCATGCCACTCGGGCCATGATAAAAAAACGGGGTTCTCGACCCAAATAGTATTTCATTTCAAGAAATAGTAATATCATCAAATAAGAGTGTCAACAATTTCACAAGAAAAACTGAGTGAAAAATCATAGTTTCAAAATAGTGAGAATATCAGTAAAATAGCCCCCAAGGGGTTAAAACAGATCGGCAATAGGCCCCAAATATGGCTTAAATCCCAAATATAACAAAACATAGTAATACTAATAACCATATGCTTTAAAAGCGATTTCGCAACTCAATAGTTGCCTAAAAAGATACATTTTTTTCTAATTTTCCAATTCGTGCACGCCCCACACTCGTCATCCACTGTGTGCGTCACTCCAAATCCGTGAAAGTATGTAAAGTCTGGGGTTTCATACCCTCAGGACAGGATTTAAAGACATTACTTACCTCAAACTAGTCCGAAAATCTACTCTGCAACTCGCTTGCCTCTCGAATCAACTTTCGAGTGCTCCAAATCTTACAAGATCAGATTTTTATCATCAAATTATGCTAAAGGAATGAATTTCAATTGAGAAGAACCAATTTTAGCATAAAACCCGACCCCCGGGCCCGCATCTCGGAACTCGACAAATTTTATACCAAAATTTTCTTCATCATCTCACGAGTCCGTACATATAAAGAACGCTAAAATCGGAGTTCGTTTGACCACTCAAATCGACCCTTAAAGGTCTCATAATCTCAAGCCCTAACTCCATCTTTTTCTACTGATTTTCATGAATTAAACACTGATATTTGATCCTTAATCACCTATAATCGAGTATTAGAGTCCAAAATCCTTACCTCTATGAAGAACAACGATTTTCTCTCTTCAAAATCGGCTTAAAATCTCTCTTTCCGTACAAAAATGGTGGAAAAGTGGTTTTGGTCACGGAGGGTTTATTCTTATACTGTCCAGTTATTTATTCATCGCGAACGCGGCCTCCTCCCCGCGTTCGTGAAGCACAAAATCCCTGGGCCCCAATTTTCCCTTTGCGATCGCGGTCACCTGTCCGCGTTCGCACTGACCAGTCCCCAAGACCTCCGCGAACGCATCAGCAGGGTCGCGATCGCAATGCATTGCCTGGACAACCTTCTACAAACGCGGCCCTCTCATCGCGATCGCACAAGCCAAATCCCCTGGGGTCCCCACTCCCCGAGTCCTCTTCGCGATCGCATCCAAGCAACCGCGAATGCACTGCTTCCTCACCCTACACCTATGCGTTCTCATCAGCCCCTTCGCGAACACGGAGAACAAAATAGTCACCTCCCCAGATAACCTTTCGCGAACGCGGGACTCCACCCGCGATCGCGATGACCAAAATCTCTGCAACATCACACCAGCAAAAACAACTATTGATCTAAGTCCGAAAGTGCCAGTTAACCACCCGAAATCAATCCCGAGCCCCTCGGGACCCCAACCAAATTTACCAACACATCCCATAACATCATTCAAACTTAGTTACACTCTCAAAACACTACAAATAACATCAAAACACAAAAATCACATCGGATTCAAGCCTAAGAACTTTGAAATTTCTAAATTTCACCAACGACGTTGAAACTATCCAAAACAACTCCGATTGACCTGAACTTTAGCAGACATATCCAAAATGACATTACGAGCCTGTTCCAACTTTCAAAATTCCATTCCGACCCCGATAGCCTATTTTCCACTATCGACCGGAAATCACCAAAAACTAACTTTCGCCAATTCAAGCCTAATTCTACACCGGACATCACAAAAATATTCTGAACACACTCCTAAGTCCCAAATCACCTAACGAAGCTATCTGAACCATAAATCCACATTCCGAGGTCGTTTGCCAATAAGTCAACTCTCGGTTGACTTTTCCCACTTTAAGGCTATTTTTAAAGGCTAAATGGCTAAACTCTCAGTACAACCGTTCCGATTCCGAGCCTACCAACTCTAACACATCAAGAATAGTATAACCAACCTATGACAAGTCAATAACTATAATTATAATGCAAGTTCTACGTAACGACCGACCGAGTCGTTACATCTTACCATTTAAAGCACAAGTCGTAGTGCTATCATTTAGAAATCACATTCTCCAATTAAGCATTATACTTATGGATTTTGTTGGTACTAATAATTAGGCTCAAGTATGTGCATCTTACCCGAATAACTCCCTCATTTAAAAACAACTTCAAGAAGTGCAAGGGAGTTTCAAAATAATCAAGTGACAAGAATAAGCCTCAAGAAGTGAATCAAAAGCACTAGTCCACTACATATGCTCAACTTACTCATTTCCGGGTGTATCAATTTCATTAATCTATTCTAATTCATGTGCCCTAACAAGAAACAAAGTCCAAAAATCACCATATTTACAATAATAACACAAGGGACAAATTCACAAAGACACTCACTCTCACAAAGAATTTCAAGTGTTACTACACATCATGCCATAAGCTTGCCCTTATTTTAATTCGTCGCCTATTCAAGAACATTCGGTTGGATATCCCATAAGGACTTTTAAGCTTGTAATGTAGGTTCAGGGAGGGGTCGGATAAGAAGTGACTACACCCTCTTTGAACACTACTCACATTTGTCTTTATTTTTGAACTTTGTTTCTTTTCAAACCACATAGCCCTCATTGGCATCTAGTTACCAACATAGAACCACCTTGAATACCTCTCTAATTTTTTTCAAGGCTCCATATATATATATTGAGGTATATGTTCCTACACGCAATGTACAACCTTACCAATTTTCAACTTGACACCACACCCCCAACTTAGGCTTTTAGCCTCATTCTCAATGTTCAAGGAGGGACGGGTTCAAAAGAGGGAATTATTTTATAAAAGGGGAAAGGTTTATAATGAGGTGGCCAAAGAAAAGGTTGAAGGATCAAATGGGGTAACTAGTGATAATATTTAAGCAATGGTAAGCTTGAAAGGCTAAAGAAGTTTTTCAAATATCACCAAGAATGCGTAAGGTCATCCCTCCAACCAAACATCATTAATATTAGCATTGAAAGACCAACCGGGAAAGTTCTAGATGATAGAATAAAACACATAAATTATTTATACAAACACTAACACACATGACACAAGAACTAATCAAGACAGATCAATTTCGCTTCCTAATAAGAGAATCTAGAGCAATATTATTCAAACTAGTGGGCAAAGAGTCAATAAAAGATCCAAACATTTATCACATAAATTATTCTACACCATGCAACTTACTTGTTTTAATTCAAAACCAAAATTCGGAGGGGTATTCTTAATTCACCTTTCACACACGAGAGGCTAATTTTGTTAGTATCAAATAATCCAAAAGTATCCTCCTAGAAAAACAAGACCAATTCCCTTAAGAAAGTTGTCATGCCATCTATCATAGGGGAAAGTCACCCGGTTCACTTCAAAAATGTTCCTTGGGAATGAACCGTACCATGAAGAAAACCCAAGGAAATACTACTAAGGAAATAAAAATAAAGGAACAAAACTACTAAAGAGGATACTAAAATAAAAGAAACTAATACTAAAGAAGCAAAAATAATATAAACTAAAAGCTACTAAAGAAAATAAGTAACGAAATAAAAATAAAAATAGACTAATAACACCAAGCTCATCAAGAGCACATGATATAACAAAATAAGTCCGGCAAGGGCACACAATATCCATAACCACAAAGAAGCCCGGCAAGGGCACATACACAGAGTCATAGTATGAATACACTATGTATACTCCTAAATCCACCCCCAAATACAAACATTGCAGTGTCCTCACTGCAAAATATCAAAAAGCAAATAAAAGTAGTTTGGGGGTCTCCCTGAGGTCTGCATCAGACGAGTAGGCTGCAGGAGAAGGGGCTAATCACTGCTGCTGAGAGCTAGCTCCGTCATCATCCTCATCATCCTCATCATCCTCATCACCAGCCTCAGTCATGAAAGATTACTCTTCACTATCTTCATCATCCTCTATAACGACCCGACCGGTCATTACGTAGAACATGCATAATTATTAGTGTTTTTGCCTTGTCATAGGTTGGTTGTACTGTTTATGATGTGTTAGAGTCGGTTGGCTCGGGTTTAGAATGGTTGTAGTAGGAATTGAGACACTTAGTATCTAAAAGTGGCTTTATAGTTGGAAAAGTTAACTGGGAATTAACTTATTGGTAAACGACCTCGGCATGCAGATTTTATGGCTCGAATAGCTTTGTTCGGTGATTTGGTACTTAGGAGTGTGTTCGGAATATTTTTGTGATGACCGGTGTAGAATTAGGCATGAATTGGCGAAAGTTAGTTTTTGGCGATTCCGGTCGGCAGTGGAATATAGGCTATCGGGATCGGAATGGAATTTCGGTAGTTGGAGCAGGTTTGTAATGTCATTTTGGATATGTGTGAAAAATTTCAGATCAATCTGAGGTGTTTTGGATGGTTTCGGCTTCGTTAGTAGAATTTAGAAATTTCAAAGTTCATAGGCTTGAATTTGATGTGATTTTGGCGTTTTGATGTTATTTTGGGTATACTGAGGGTGCAACTAAGTTTGAATGATCATTGACTTCGAATAGTTAACGGAGAGTTTTGGAGTTGGAAATTGCTGGTGTTCTGCTACTATGATTTCTGCACCTGCGAAAGCTTGACCGCAGGTGCGAGCCGCAGGAACGACCTAGTTGATCGAAGGTGCGGGCTCAGGGGTCCTGGAGGAAGAACCGCAGAAGCGGTAGAGTAGACCGCATCTGCGAGCCGCATGTGTGACACTTGGGCAGCAGGTGCGAGAATTTGTCCGGTTAATGAATTACCGTAGGTGCGATCGCCTGAAGCGCAGGTGCGGACCGCAGGTGCGAGGGAAAGAGCCGCAGGTTCGAAAAGCCTGGGCAGTAGGTATAAAAAGAGGACTTAGCGATTTTTAGTCTTCTTTTCACCATTCTTGTTGCGGGTTACTAGCTTTTTGAGAGTTTTTGAAGAGGAAAGCATTTGTTCTTCATTGAGGTAAGATTTCTGGACTTATTAACTCGATTATATGTGATTAAGGACCTTATTATCAGTATCTAATTAGGGAAAATCATTGTAAAAATGTGAAACTAGGGCTTGGTTTTAATAGACCTCCTAGGGGTGATTTGAGGGGTCAATTTGACTCCGATTTCAGTGTTCTTTATATGTACGGACTCGTGAGATGATGAGGATCATTTTGGTATTAAGTTTGTCGAGTTCCGAGATGTGAGCCCGGGGGTCGAGTTTTGACTAAATTCGGATTTTGTGCATAAAGTTGATATTTTCCGATTGGGTTTCATCCCCCTAGCATATTTTGATGTGAAAAATCTGATCTTGATAGATTTGGAGCACTCGGAAGTTGATTCGAAGGGAAAATGTGTTGCGGAGTAGCTTTTCGGGCTTGTTTGAGGTAAGTAATGTCTTTAAATCTTATCCTGAGGGTATGAAACCCTGGATTTTACATCCTTTCACTGTTTTGGAGTGACGCACACACTGGATGACGAGTGTGGGGCGTGCATGAATTGGATGTTTGGAAATTGGTTCCTCCCGAAGAAACTGTTGAGTTGCGAAACTGCTTTTAAAGCATATGTTTTATAGTATTATTATGTTTTGATATATTTGGGCTGTAAGACGATCTGTCTTAACCCCTTGGGTGCAATTTTCCTGATATTCCTCAGTTAGAAATTATGGTTTTACACTCAGTCTTTCCTGATAAGTTGTTTGACACTCAGAGTTTATTGATATTATTTCTTGGAATGAAATACTATTTTGCGTCGAGAACCCCATTTAATTATGGCCCGAGTGGCATGTTGAGAGTGTCTGAGTGACTGAGGCAGAGAGCCAATATTGTGAGGATATTTATGATATGAGAGAGGCCGAGATCCTGAGTGATTGACGCCACGATTTGGCTTGTTTATAGAGCTTGGGGTGTAGGAGCCCCTCCGGAGTCTGTACACACCCCTAGTGAGCGCAGGTACCTACTGAGTGCGAGTGCTGAGTGCCGAGTGATGAGTGATTGGGAGGCATGAGTGACTGTGAGGTGCTGAGTGACTGTTACTGAGTGATGGTGAGGTGTTGAGTGATTGATTATGCGTTGTGATTTGGCCCGAGGGGCGGTTTTATAATGATATTTTGCCGAGTTCTGATTATGATTCATTTCATTCTTTTACACTGATTTTCTGGGAATTTTATTGAGAAACATTGGAGAAATATACTTGTTCAAGGATTTTTAAGGAATTGATTTTTAAACTTATGTATTAAATGTATACTTTATTAAGACTCAGTGTTTTACAATTTGTGGATCGATGTTTTGGTGTTGTGTGTTTCTTGTCTTCAGACTTGATTTATTTTCATTACTACTGAGTTGGCGTACTCATCATTACTCCCTGCACCTCTGTGTGCAGATCTAGGTACTGGTTCTGAGCAGTAGTCACTTGCGTCCGTTCGGCATCAACTTTGGGATTTCGAGGTTGCTTTCTAGCGTCCACAGCTTCTCCATTTCCCTTCCTTCATCTAGTATTTAACATTTTGTTCTTAGACATTATTTTATGACATTAGCAGAGTTAGTATTATTCTTAGATGCTCGTGATCTGTTGACTCTAGTTCTGGGGAGTGGTTTATACTGTTAGTTCATTTACGCTGTATAAGGACTTAGAAAATTTTCATACTGGTTATGGAATGTTATTAATGTTTTGGTAAATATTGCCAATAGAAATACATAGTTATGTGATAGTGGCTAGCCTAGTCCCACGATAGGCGCCATCACGACCAGTTAGGATTTGGGGTCGTGACAAGTTAGTATCAGAGCTCTAGGTTACATAGGACTCAACGGTCATGAGCAGGTTTAGTAGAGTCTTGAGGATCGGTACGGAGACGTCTGTACTTATCTTCAAGAGGCTATAGAACTCTTAGAAAAAATATCATTTCTTGAATTATGTTGAGCCAATCTGTTGCATCTGTAAATCTAAGCTTCTGTTGTTTCATTCTCTCACAGATGGTGAGGACACGCGCTACGGATGAGGGTGACCAGACACCAGCTGGACCCACGAGGGGTCTAGGTCGTGGTAGTGGTAGGGGACCAGCCTGTGCTGCAGCCGGGACAATACCAGAGGATCCCCCTACTATTCAGGATCAGGTTCCCGCCGCGGGTGCTTCAGCGGGACAGGCTCAGGCACCGGCAGTGCCCATTGTCATTTCGGTTCTTGAGGAGACTCTGCCTCATATCTTGACAGTATATACTAGTTTGGCTCAGGCAGTTGCTATGTCTACTACTGCTGCTACATCTCAGGCCGAGGGAATCACTCAGACTCCAGCTGCCCGGACACCTGAGCAAGTTGTACAGGGCATTCAGACACCAGGAGCAGTTCCAGCCTAGCTGGTTGCTCTAGTTCAGGACTATGTGGTCCCAGCTATGCCCGAGGATGAGCAGCGTAGGCTGGAGAGGTTCAGTAGACTTCAGCCTCCAACTTTCAGCGGCACAGAGGGCGAGAATGCCCAGGGCTTTCTGGATAATTGTCAGAGGATAATCCGTACTGCTGGGATTTTGGAGATCAGTGGGGTCTCATTTGCTACATTTCATTTTGCTGGTGTTGCCTTCACTTGGTGGGAGGCATTTGAGAGGCGAAGGCCGGTTGGTTCAGCACCCCTCACATGGCAGTAGTTCTTCACGATCTTTCTAGAGAAGTATGTTCCTCAGTCCCATAGAGAAGAGCATCGCATGCAGTTTGAGCAGCTGCGCCAGGGAGAGCTGTCAGTTACACAGTACGAGATGCGGTTTCTGAGTTGGCTCGACATGTTTCTGAGTTAGTCGCTTATGATAGGGAGAGGATCAAGAGGTTTGTAGATGGTCTCACTTACCAGCTCCGCATTTTGATGACCAGGGAGAAAGTGTTTGGAGCTACATTCGAGCAGGTTGTTGACATTGCTCAGGATATTGACTCGGTTCGTAGGCAAGAGCGAGAGGAGAGGGAGGCCAAGAGGCCACGGGATCAGGTAGTTTTAGTGGTGCCCCTTCTAGAGGGCAGTTTCAGCACAGCAGAGGTCGCCCATTTAGACCTCCTCAGCCAGTTCGCCCAGCCTATAGTGGCGCATCTTCTGGGCAGAGTCCCCGCAGCTCTCATTCGGGTCGTTCATCCTTTAGTGTCGTCCCAGCTCAGAGTTCCTACAGAGCATCATCATTCCAGGGTTCTTCTATTCATGGTTCATCCAGTAGCTATCCTAGTAGAAGTGGTTCCCTTAAGTCCCCATCTCCAGCTCCGGGTAGTTTCTTCGAGTGTGGAGAGTTTGGACATGTGTGGAGGCAGTGTCCTTGCCATGCTGGTAGTTCATCTTAGCAGAGGGGTCAGCTCTCGACTTCAGCCCCAGTCACTTCACCACCCACCCAGGCAGCTAGGGGTGGAGGTCAGGTAGCCAGGGGCCGCACTAGAGGGGGAGGTCGAGCAGGTGGAGGTCAGCCATGTATCTATGCACTCCCAGCTAGGCCTGATGCTATGGTCTCCGATGCAGTGATTACATGTACTATCTCAGTCTGTCACAGTGATGCTTTGGCTTTATTTGACCCTTGTTCCACATACTCTTATGTTTCGTCATATTTTGCTAACTTTCTGAGTATGCCCCATGAGTCTTTAGTTACGTCAATTCATGTGTCGACTCCGGTGGGCGATACTATTATTGTGGACCGTGTGTATCGGTCGTGTGTGATATATATTAGGGGTCTGGAGACCCGAGTGGACTTGTTGTTACTCAGCATGGTTGATTTTGATGTGATACTGGGCATGGATTGGTTATCCCCGTGTCATGTTATTCTTGATTGTCACGCTAAGACCGTGACCTTGGCTATGCTCGGAGTTCCGAGAGTTGAATGGAGAGGGTCTATTGAGTATGTGCCTAGCAGAGTGATTTCTTACTTGAAGGATCAACATATGGTTGAGAAGGGATGTGAATCGTATCTTGCTTTTGTGAGGGATGTCAGTAGTGAGACTCCTTCTGTTGATTCTGTTCTTGTGGTACGTGATTTTTCCGGACGTTTTCCCTACAGACCTGCCAGGCATGCCACCTGACAGGGATATTGATTTTGGCATTGATTTGGTGCCAGGCACCCAGCCTATCTCTACTCCACCCTATCGTATGGCACCATCAAAGTTGAAAGAATTGAAAGAGCAGCTTCAGGAACTCCTAGATAAGGGGTTCATTCGGCCTAGTATGTCACCTTGGGGTGCACCGGCGTTGTTGTGAAGAAAAATGATGGTTCTATGCTCTTGTATATCGATTATCGGCAGTATCCTTTGCCCCGTATTGATGACTTGTTTGACCAACTTCAGGGAGCTAGAGTGTTCTCCAAGATTGACTTGAGGTCCGGGTATCATCAGTTGAAGATTCAGGATTCTGACATTCCGAAGACTGCTTTCAGGACCAGATATTGTCATTAGAAGTTTCTGGTTATGTCATTTGGGCTGACCAATGCCCCGGCCGCGTTCATGCATTTGATGAATAACGTGTTTTAGCCTTACCTTGATTCTTGCGTCATTGTGTTCATTGATGACATCCTGGTATATTCCGGTAGCCAGGAGGAGCATGCTCAGCATTTGAGGGTTGTGTTGCAGAGTTTGAGGGAGGAGAAGCTTTATGCAAAGTTCTCCAAGTGTGAGTTTTTGCTTGGTTCAGTAGCTTTCTTGGGGCACGTGGTGTCTAGTGAGGGTATTCAGGTTGATCCGAAGAAGATTGAGGCGGTGCAGAGTTGGCCCAGACCATCCTCAGCTAAAGAGATTAGGAGTTTCCTTGGTTTGGCAGGATATTACCGTCGCTTTATGGAGGGGTTCTCTTCTATTTCTTTACCATTGGCCAGATTGACCAAGAAGGTGCTCCATTCAGATGGTCCGATGAGTGTGAGGAGAGCTTTCAAAAGCTCAAGTCAGCATTGACAACCCCGGTATTGGTTTTGCCTACTGGTTCGGGTTCTTATACAGTCTACTGTGATGCTTCTAGAGTTTGCTTGGGAGCGGTACTAATGTAGGATGGTAGGGTGATTGCCTACGAGTCTAGACAGTTGAAGGTGCATTAGAAGAATTACCCAGTGCACGATCTAGAGTTAGTTGCCATTGTTCATGCCTTGAAGATTTGGCGCCATTATTTGTATGGAGTGCAGTGTGAGATTTTCATCGATCATCGTAGCTTACAGTATCTGCTGAAGCAGGAGGACTTGAATTTGCGTCAGAGGAGATGGTTTGAGCTTCTCAAGGATTATGACCTCACTATTTTATATCATTCGGGGAAGGCCAATGTAGTGGATGATGCCCTGAGTCATAGAGAAGAGAGTTTGGGGAGTCTAACCTACCTTTCAGCAGCAGAGCGACCTTTAGCACCTGATGTTCAGGCTTTAGCGGGTCAGTTAGTGAGATTTGATTTGTTAGAGCCTCCGCGGGTATTAGCCAGCATGGCTTCCCGGTCTTCTCTTTATGATCAGATTAGAGCACGCCAGTATGATGACCGGAATTTGTTAGTTTTTCAGGACAGGGTGCATCGAGGTGATGCCATGGATGTGACTATTGGTGATGACCGGGTTTGAGGATGCAGGGCCGTATTTGCGTGCCCAATATGGATGGGCTTCGAGAGTTAATATTAGCAGAGGCCCATAGCTCACGGTATTCAATCCACCCGGGTGCCGCGAAGATGTATATGGATCTGAGACAGCAGTATTGGTGGAGGCGGATGAAGAGGGATATTGTTGACTATGTAGCACGGTGTCTCAAGTGCCAGCAGGTCAAGTATGAGCACCAGATACGAGGGGGGTTACTTCAGAGGTTAGATATTCCGGAGTGGAAGTGGGAGCGGATCACCATGGACTTTGTAGTTGGACTCCCACGGACTTCGAGGAGGTTTGATGCTATTTGGGTCATTGTGGATCGGCTGACCAAGTCCGCGCACTTTATTCCTGTTGGTACTACTTATACTTAGGAGCGGTTAGCTGAGATCTACATCAGGGGGATTGTCCGATTGGATGGGGTTCCGGTTTTGGAGTTAGAATTTACAGCAACAGATGCTGGTGTTCTGCTACTGTGATTTCTGCACCTGCGGATGTTTGACCGTAGGTGCGAGCCGCAGGAGCGGCCAAGTTGATTGCCAGTGTGGGATCAGGGGTCCTGGAGGAAGAACCGCAGAAGCGGTAGAGTTGACTGCATCTGCGAGCCACAAGTGCGACACCTGGGGAGCATGTGCAAGAATTTGTCTGGTTAATGAATTACTGTAGATGCGGTCACCTGAAGCGCAGGTGCGGACCGCAGGTGCGAGGGAAAGAGCTGCAGGTGCGAAAAACCTGGGAAGTAGGTATAAAAAGAGGACTTAGCGATTTTTAGTCTTCTTTTCACCATTGTTGTTGCAGGTTCCGAGCTTTTTGAGGGTTATTGAAGAGGAAAACATTTGTTCTTCATTGAGGTAAGATTTTTGGACTTCTTAACTCAATTATATGTGATTAATGACCTTATTATCAGTGTTTAATTAGGGAAAATCAATGGAAAAATGTGAAACTAGGGCTTGAGTTTAAGAGACTTTCTAGGGTGATTTGAGGGGTCAATTGGACTCCGATTTCAGTGTTCTTTAAATGTACGGACTCGTGAGATGATGAGGATCATTTTGGTATAATGTTTGTCGAGTTCCGAGACGTGGGCCCAAATCGGGTTATGTGCATAAAGTTGATATTTACCGATTGGGTTTCATCCTTCTAGCATATTTTGATGTGAAAAATCTGAACTTCATAGATTTGGAGCACTCAGAAGTTGATTCGAGGGGCAAGCGTGTTGCGGAGTAGCTTTTCGGGCTAGTTTGAGGTAAGTAATGTCTTTAAATCCTGTCCTGAGGGTATGAAACCCCGGACTTTAAATCTTTTCACTGTTTTGGAGTGACGCACACACTAGATGACGAGTGTGGGGCGTGCACGAATTGGAAGTTTGGAAATTGGTTCCTTCTGAAGCAACTGTTGAGTTGCGAAACTGCTTTTAAAGCATATGTTTTATAGTATTATTATGTTTTGATATATTTGGGCGGTAAGACATGTTTGGGGCCTAGTGCCGATCTGTCTTAACCCCTTGGGGGCTATTTTCCTGATATTCCTCACTTAGAAATTATGGTTTTACACTCAGTCTTTCCTGATAAATTGTTTTGACACTCAGAGTTTATTTATATTATTTCCTGAAATGAAATACTGTTTAGGGTCGAGAACACCGTTTAATAATGGCCCGAGTGGCATGTTGAGAGTGTCTGACTGAGTGAGGCTGAGGGCCAATATTGTGAGGATATTTATGATATGAGAGAGGCCGAGAGCCTGAGTGATTGACGCCATATTTGTCTTGTCTATAGCGCTTGGGCTGTAGGAGCCCCTCTGGAGTCTGTACACACCCCCAGTGAGCGCAGGTACCTACTGAGTGCGAGCGCCGAGTGACGAGTGATTGGGAGGCATGAGTGACTGTGAGGTGCTGAGTGACTGTTACTGAGTGATGGTGAGGTGCTGAGTGATTGATTATGAGTAATGATTTGGCCCGAGAGGCGGTTTTATAATGATATTTTGCTGAGTTCTGATTATGATTCATTTCATTCTTTTACATTGATATTATGGGGATTTTACTGAGAAACATTGGAGAAATATACTTGTTCAAGGATTTTTAAGGAATTGGTTTTTAAACTTATGTATTAAATGTATACTTTATTAAGACTCAGTGTTTTACTATTTGTGGATTGGTGTTTTGGTGCTGTGTGTTTCTTGTCTTCAGACTTGATTTATTTTCATTACTACTGAGTTGGCGTACTCATCATTACTCCCTGCACCTCTGTGTGCAGATCCAGGTACTGGTTTGAGCAGTAGTCACTTGCGTCTGTTCGGCATCAACTTTGGGATTTCGAGGTAGTTGTCCAACGTCCACAGCTTCTCCATTTACCTTCCTTCATCTAGTATTTAGCATTTTTTTCTGAGACATTGTTTTATGATATTAGTAGAGTTAGTATTATTCTTAGATGCTCGTGATCTGTTGACTCCAGTTTTGGGGAATGGTTTATGTTGTTAGTTCATTTACAGTATATAAGGACTTAGAAATTTTTTATACTAGTTATGGAATGTTATTCATGTACTGGTAAATATCGCCAATAGAAATGTGTAGTTATGTAATAGTGGCTAGCCTAGTTCCACGATAGGCGCCATCACGACCTGTAGGATTTGGTTTCGTGACATCCTGAACCGGTATCCCCCTGCTCGGATGCCCCTACTTAAAGATTGCTTTGATCCCTCTCCACATTTTGATCATAAATTTGCTCTTCCTTTTGTTTTTCTCTTTTTCCTTGTCAAAGGCTGACTGGAGGTCTACATGCGCCTTGGCCAAGTTGGTATAGACGGTATCGAGCTGGGCAACAGATGCTACCATCTTACCCTATGCATCTAAGTCAGTCTGCATTTCAGCTCTAGAGAAATAATCGGGCGAAGGCTGGGGGTGTGAGGGCCCACTAGGGAGCTTTGACACTAAGTCACGAATGGATGCAAGCTGGGTGTTTAGCACCCCAAACGGTCCCTCAGCTGGAGTAGTCTGCGAGGAGGACTCTGATCCGGCAACAGTGGTGGTGACCCTCCTCTTTTTTCTTTTCACTGCACTACCCTCGCCCGTTACTCTTAACAGGTGGAAGGGTTTGTTGGCGGGAAGCTAATGATCAGTGCTACGCTCCTCAACCTCTAGCCGCCTGCACAATTCTGTAATCAAAGAAGGAAACAAAAACCATGTGCTGTTGTCGAGAAGATATTGTTGCAGCTCCCTCAAGATATAGTAGCCAACATTCACCGAGATGCCATCAAGAAGACATTCAATGATCAGGGCTCTAGTATATGACACATCTCACACATTCCCACAGAGTGATACCCTGTTTCAGAGGATATAGAGACATATTTTTTCTTCGGCTGTGAAGTCGATCGACTTCAATCCCTTTCTTTTGTTGGCCCATTTTGCTCTAAAGCATGCAGGATATAGTTTAGACACAAGCCACGCTGCGTCGTCGAAATTATCTTTTTCTCGCACTGGCTCGAGTTGATGGTTAGGAATCCCGAGTCCATCATTAATCTCCTCCAACCCGAACTTCACCGTTTTGCCTCTAATGATGAGTTGTGGGTCAGCGAAGTTTGTACGCTTGAGGTTTGCGTAAAACTCGCGAACCCACTCCTCATTGACCTTGCATGGAGTTGGAGTGAAGAATGACCATCCAGAGGATTGCAAACGGCCATAGAAACATGGGAGCAACTCGGCCAATTTATCCTTAGCGATCCCTTTCTCGAGCACTAATTCTTGGTGAGAAGGTTTTCATAATACCGGCGATGACGATCAGCAGACATGAAATGGTCATTGTCAAATTGTTCCTCAGTTTCCTCCTAAATTTCATGGTTGTACGGAGCATTTATGTTCATGTTAGAACATTTTTAGCTCAAAGTACCTTAAAAAATCAAAACGAAGTTAGTCAGGCAGTAGAATCTTGTTAAGCAAATTAATACACTGCAATTAGGCCAAAGAACCAAGTTGAACGGGCCCGGGAAGGATCAGTTGCAAAGCTACTGGAAACTGCCACTGCTGCCCAGTTTCCGCACCTGTGAAAGAATAACCGCAGGTGCGATCCCGCATCTGCGATATTTCAACTGCTTATGCGGTTTTGCTCAGTCTGCCAAAATTTGCACCTGCGGAACAGTCAACGCAGGTGCGAGGCCGCATCTGTGGTACATTTATTGCATCTGCGGAATTCATCTAGGGGCTCAACTGCCCAGAATTGTTCGATCCATTTCACTTGAAACATGGTTTTTAGCACCTAATTTGTACTTAAGACTTCCAAATTAGTGTACCAAATGGACCTCTAACTCTATTAATATTGAATTTTAGGTACCTCACACACAATTTTCATTTGGACGATTTGTCGAACACTTTGCAAGAATTTTAAAATTTCTTCTTCTTCACACAATTTGGGTACTTAGATTTCCCACAAATTTGTTTCATAGTAAGCAACACACACTAACCTACTCAAAACTAAATTCCTCACCCTAATATTAGCCTAAATTAGAGGGGGTCTTGGGAATAAAGGGAAACGACCATGAATGTCCTGAGAAAAGAAGAAGAAGAAGAATAGAGAAGAACAAGAGAGAGAAGTCGATGAGAGCCAAGAGATATACTTGTATCTTGTGTGAGACCCGTATACTTCAGGAGCACTGGAGGATTTGCGTTTTTGAGAGATGGGGGAGATTGGGTTTTGGGGGAAAATAATTAGAACTTACCTGATGAAATGAGGGTTTCACTCATTAAACTTTCCCGATTACCGCACCTGCGGATTTTTTAGCGCTTCTGTGCTTCCGTTTCTGCGTCAAAAGGGCCACACTTGCGGATTCTCCCGTACCTGCACTTAGTTTTCCGCTTCTGCACAAGCGCACCTGCGCATTTCAAGAACACAGGTGCGAGAACACTTGGGTTCAGCAGTTCATTTCTGGGCAGACACTGCCTTGGTGCATTCCAAAATCTCACTCTCCTCAATTTAGCTCCAAATTTTTTGAAACTTGGCAGATTAGTCCAAAATAATATACTAATCTATTCTAAATAAAATTTCAAAAACGGCTAATTTTTTTTTGAAAACAATGGGTTGCCTCCCACCAAGCGCCGCATTTAACGTCGTGGCACGATGCAAGTCAATTTTACCACTTTTCTCGCCACTTGGACGAAATGAACTGAGCACCTAGCTTGGAATTAAGCTTGTGACCACGAGCGGTGAGGGTGGTAAGTAGATGACCAAGCCAAGCATTAAATGCTTCATTTTCCACTTCTTGGCTCTAATGTCAGGAATGTCATTTTGCCTTGTTGTTCTTTCAAATTGTAAAACGTATGGCCTTAGTCTTTCCTCCTCGCAATCCTTCATTGACTAGTGTAGTTCAACTCCCATCTCACCACACAATTCCAATGTTGAAAAATGCTTGGAATGTGACTTCAAACCTCCAACTTGTAATATTTCTCGGATTTTGACATTCTTATTTTCCCCCGGACTAGAGTCAAGTTCAACCAAATTTTCATTTACACCGGTTGACTCTAATTCCACATTTTTCTTGGAATCAATAATACTCATGGATTCGGTTGGCGGATGTTCAAATCTTGATTCCTCAAAGTAAAGCTCACTTTCTTCTTCGGAATTGGACTCTTCTTGGCTTCCTTTCACGCCTTCAAATTGATAGGCATAATGAGCCTCCATTAATGCTTTCATTTGATCCTCCAAAGTGCGGATATGCTCATCATTTTTAGTCACACCATGTTTCAAGTCCTCGAGTGCAAAGTTGTGCTTCTCCTCATTTTCAAGAATGGCCTCCAACATGAGCATCATCTTCTCATTTTGAGCATTTGAGAGTTCTTCTTGGTTTTGATCAAATGCCAAAGAAGGATTTTCGACTTCAACCTCTAAGGAAGGTTCTTGGCTATCACTCACATCCGAGGCTTTTTTAACCCTTAAGGCGTCAATCATTTCATCCATTTGTGAGTGCAAACTTTCAAGTGCCAAGTCATTTTGGAGACTATTCTCCAAAAGCTCCTCCAAGGCATTTTGCTATTTGTTTCCCCCTTCAAGTAGGCATTATAACATGAGCTTGAACTCTCCATTTCGGCCATGCTCAATTTCTTCAACTTCCTCATCCCTAAACTTTTCATCACAAGAAGTAGAATCATCATAGTGGGGGCTTGGGGAAGGGAAGGACAAATAAGCACAATCATACCAATGACCATTTTGATGACCAAACCTATCACAAATACTCCACTCATGGGTTTGAGATTGTGCGCACAATCAACCTCCGGGAGAATTTAAAAGATTTTTCCACGCGTGTGGTCCTCCACAATAAGGACAAGGGTCATCAAAGTATGAACAACTACCATCCGACCAATTTTTATTATATGATGCCATATTTGTTTTATCAAAAACTAAGAAAAGAAAGAGGAAACAAACAAGAAAGATAGACCAAGGTAAGAAAAATAATTACACAAATATTCACAAGTTTGGACCAAAGCACTTACGCTTATTTCTCAAACAACCTAAATTACGCGAACTTGTTCCCCGGCAACGGCGCCAAAATTTGATACGCCCAAATTACACTTTAAAATAGTGTAACCGGTCGATGTCAAATATAATAACCCAACTAGGTTGGGGTCGAATCCCATGTAGAACAATATATAGGCGATTAGGAATGTAAGAAAATTATCACTTATTGTGCAATTCCAAAAACATAGAATTGGGTTGTGAAAATATTTATATCTAAATGAAAAAACATAAATTAATCTAGAAAGCAATAAAAATGATCAATGGCAAGAAGTATGGATGCATCGGAAATTACACTCAAGTAACGATCCAATGTATTTCACGATTTTACAATTATGAGCAAGTTTATGTTAATTAGCTTCTTCGTAGACTAACAAGACTTCCTAATTGAATTATTCCTAACCCAATTAAGAGACTAAGCACACCCGGATATGGCTACAAGTATTTTAATCCTATTCCTAGGTGGAATCTATAAAATGAGGGTTAAAGCCTCAAGTTCTTGTTAATTAATCTTTCCCAACCCCAAAATATCTTTCCTAAAATTAATTCAGAGTTAATGGGTGTCGCGCCCCCTTTTTCCTCGCGGAGATCGGGTTCAAGACATTTGGGTTGAGACAACTCTTTCCTTTAGGGAAGGGGTTCGCATTTTTGAGAGTCTCCACCTAACTATTTTAAAGGTGCGTTAGGGAACCTAAGGGGTTCATTTACAACTACGTTGTTAACCAGAGATAGGGTAAGGGCTTGAAATTATCCCAAGGGGAAGGTGTTAGGCACCCCTCAGGATCCACAAGTGTGGTTCCCGACCAAGTAGTTTTTGTGAACTTGTACGATTTAGCAAAAAAACAAATAAAGGCGCAAATAAGAGGGGGTTTAAGTCCTTAAGCATACAAGGTGTTTGAAAACAGTTATAGAAAGGCTAAGTTTTGAAAAGAGTTCCAATCTAAACATTTACAGTAAAGGATATCCTAGGTTTGTGATAATATGGATCACATCAATGCAATACCCGATATGAAACTCCTCAAAGAGGGGCTACACGTGGTATTAGCACATCGGTCATCATATCCATATTCTACTCTTTCTTACCCCGTGAAGGTAACTAAGGCGCGTGTTGGTCACGAACTCTATTGCGTGTTGTTACCTGCCCCTTACTATTAGTCCTGGAGGAGGTTAGGACTGCTATCCTAAAAGGGAGGTACTAGGCAGACCCTCAAGTTTTAAAGGTAAAATTCTAGGGCGACAGAAAAAATCATATAGGACTGTAGTTGATGGGAACATAGAAAAAGCAAGTAAAGGCTTCAATTTTACCTCCACAAGTAAAGCAGTTAGACAACACGACTCAAACACAGTTAAGGGTAGTATTTAAGTTCAGAATCCTAAGACATGGTGTCTAAGTGAGTTTAGAATATAAACAGATATGTAGACATGTCTTATTACGCAGAAAAAGGGTCCTAATAAATTTGCCTACTTGTTTTAGCATGCTGGTAGTTAAACATGATCACAAAGACAGATCTGGTTTTTATTTTTTCTTGTAATTGATTACCTAAGGCTTGCCTAGGTGTAAAATAACATGCAACAGTTGTACAGGTTTGTTAAGGATTCCAGATTATTAATCCTAATAGCATGTGATTCTAAATATGCGCAAAGTACTGATTGACAATTTATTTAGAACATGGGACTGTGTGTTTAAGCTAAGTATGATCATATGAACATGATATCTAATATGCGTAGACAGAGATGCAAAATGATTCTATGCAGAATTCCTAGACATGATCTTCTAAGTGCATAAAATCACAGTATTTTGAACATACCTTTAGAATATGTAGCAAGTATGAGAATGACTGATTTAGTAGAGGATTGTTACCCTAAGCAGGATTTCTAGGTGTACTACAGGATTATTACATTATTGCACAACTTTCGGAACAACATAAGTGATAGGTTTTAATAGTTGTTTACCTATAACATGATCTCTACGTATATCGCATGGTAAAGCATGATTGCAGATTTGTTAACACATTCGTTTTAAGGCAGGATTTAAATTACATTCTCAGAATCACATGATAGCAGTTTTTTATTGTTATTACTGATCCTATGAACATGATTTTCTAAGTGAGGATGATATGTTGAAAGAAAAGAAGATGTATCAACATAAGTGACAAAATGTATGGCATGCTTGATCCCTAGACATGGTTACTAGTGCGCACATAGAAAAAATAAACCTAGAGAAACATGATATCTACCCAGACTTATACTATAGCATGCATACCCCACCCATTTTCACTATCCAGCCCCAGAATAGTATTTATAAATTATTACAAGCCTTTGAATATGAATTACATAATTAAAATAGGAAAAGAAGAATTTAACTATAGGTAGCCTTCCATAGTAGGCCCAAGTATCCAGGTTCTCAATGCCATGTACTGTTGTTTCATAACCTTTCATAATCCGGGTGTGTCAGAGTTCCCTAAGGATATCAGAGGATCCCGGGCAATGCTCACACTCAGATTTCATAGCCAAGATGGAGTAAGTGCAGTGTGGAAGAGCCATCTCGTGTGTGTCAAAGTTCAGAAGGAACTCAAGGGTCCCTAAGCAATGCTCACACAAAAGGGGCATAACCTAGGCTTCTAAGAGTATATGTGAAAGTGCTTGGCATAGTTTAAAAGAATAGAGTTGAAAGTAGTTTTTTGAAAACAGATTGTAAAAAAAATAGATTTAGAAAGAGCTTGCCTTAGTGAAAATAGTTTGAAATAAAGGGAGGAGGACAGTCAGAAACTCAGAATCAAGACAGCATACATGGTGCAGGGAGACAGACACAAACAGGGAATAGAGGATTGGGGACAAACAGGTCACATATAAAGATAGATTTGCATACATGTTAACCCCAGAGAGATACTAAGGCATTTCAGAACTTTAACAACCACATAACAGTTTTCATAAAGATGTTTAGGCCGCAGACTTAACAAAATTAAATTGAGGGATACCAAAGAGGAAGTACATGACAAACAGAGTTACACATAGGCCCAGGGGAAGGCTTCATGTGTACAGCATATGTTCAGAATCACATATAACTAAGTGACACAAATACATGTTTATATGTGTTGGGGATCAGGGGTAAGGCAGGGTCCTAGTAAACATGTAAGAAGGCAATAAAACATGCTGAAACTAAGGGGAAAAAGTAATCAAATTGGTAAACTAGTAAATAGGCATGCTAATTGCAAGGTAAACAGCAGAACCATAAGTAGAAATATATTGTGAACAGGATGAATCGAAGTGCTAAAAGAAGCATATTGTTTTAGAAAACTCGCATTGTAACTAGGACATACCAGTATAGGAGAGACAGTAATACCAAAGCAGAAGTAAGAGAGGCCCAATAATTAGCCTTGGCTTGTAGCCGGCTAATTCAAACAAGTAACAAGTAACACAGAAAAGAGAGAGAGAGAGAGAGAGATCAAGTTTAGTTGTGAGAGAGAGCTTAGAACAGTGTGTGTTCCTCTGTTATGTCAATGCATGGACAGAGTATATATATAGTTTGGAACTAGGTGAAAATAAGGTAAAAATCAGACTGCCCAGTAATTATGGGACTCAGAGAATCAATTAATTGTAAAATCAGTACAAGTATCCCTAGAATTAAGGGAATTATTCAAACAGTGAGTGACAAATAAGGAAAGAATGTAAAATAGTGTTCATAATAGGCAATTAGGTATCCCTTAATTGAAGGTTGAACTCAAACGTCTAGTAAGTAAACATAATTAAGGAAAGTTATTATGCACATGACATATAAGAAGACAATTTTAAACCAAATCAAGCAGACAATTGAGACTAGGTTCAAAAATATTAATTAAGGAAGCAATATCAATCAACAGTAACGAATCAAGGTAAGAAATAGATTAGAGATTGAAAATCAGTAAGAATATCTCATATGAGATAAGCAAGACTTTCTAATCATAGTGAATCAGGGATTCAAACAACAACTAGTGAATATAGATTCAAATAACACTAGTGAATAGAAATTCATGTGTATAAACGGAATAACTACATTATAAGAAAAGCAATAAATCAGGAAATAATTGAGTAACAAATAGCATAGAATCAAGGATTCGAGCAAGAATAATGCTAATTGAAGAGAATTAACATTAAATAACACGGATGTTAAGCAAGAACACTAGAAATCCTAGTATATGAAATTAGGGGTCATGTGAGTTATGGAGTGAACAGTGAGATAGGCATGGAAGCAAGAAGGATCAAAGACGAACAACATAGGGTAAAGATCAATAAAACATAAACCCATATGCAAACACACGGGCAAATCAGTAGTTTCAGGGTTTAGGTCTAAAATTAGGGTTTTCATCACGACGAGTCAGATAAAGAGAAAAAATTTAAACAAATCACTAAAACATAGTAGGGACTCTAGGAGCTGAAAAACCATAGAAGAAGTTATTTAAAAAACGGGGTCACAAAACCCTAGTTGAAAACGAAGAATCGCTTTGGAAAAATCAGAGAACCTTTGAGAAAATAACAAAATAGCTTAGAGCGTACATAGATCTATCACATATCTGAAAGAAAATCAGAAAATCTTGAGTTTTATGGTTTCAGAGAACCCAGAGAAAGAATGAAAAACCTTGAAGTTTCACTAGCCTTTGGCCGGAGGGGTCATAGATCTTACTCAGACAGCCGGAGGTGGCCGGAGATGGCATGAGGGACCATGGGAGGAGTTGAACCGCTCCAGGTTCATCTGAGGGCCTCAAGGTGTCACTAGACCGACGCCGGGTGAAGCAGCAGCCAAGAGAGGATGAGAGGCCATGGTTTCCGGCGAGGGAAGTGGCCGGAGGAGATGAACCATCTTCATCGGAGAAGAAGAGACTGGAAGTCTCTATAGAGAATCCGAGAGATAGAGAGATAATGTGAGAGGAGTCAAATGAGGGGAAGGGGGTAGGTCATTAGGATCTAATTTAGGTAACAATTGATCTGGGTCGTTGATCAAAATTGATCAACGGCCAGGATTTAATAAGAATTGGGTCAGGCGGATTAAGTATTGGGCTTGGGGGTGTTTGGGACAATTTTAATCAGGTGGGTTTGGGTTTAATTAGGCTACAATTGAAAATTCAAAATGGCTATTAGTTAAATACCCATTTAAAATAGGTAAATAGTTGATAAAAAATGGTTAATAACTATAGAAAATGAAATTTATGCCTAGTAGATGAAATTAAAGTAATTAATTAGTATTAAACATACAAATGGCTTATTATTTGGTAGAAATAGCATAAAATATGTAATCAGGCTATAATTGCAAAGTCATTGCAATTATAGCCAAATAATGCTAATTTGGCTAATTTATGAAATAATTAAATCATAATAGGATCACAATGATATATTAAACCAAGGAATATTTTGAAACTATTCGTAATGCAATTTATGGTTAATTATTGTGTATAAAAGTACTGGATAAACTAGAAATAAATCGATAAGAATATGGAAAAATTAAGAAACAAATACAAGTTATTATAAAAAGTGATTTTGAAGGTATATATGCAAATTTTAAAATAGTTTGAGGAAAAATTGGGTATCAACAATGGGCGAGTCTTAGGGTTAGCTAATCCCTTTGGAAACATTAAAGAACAAGAATAATTAAAAAAACAACAACTCACTTCATAAATAAATAAAAATCATTCAATACATAAGCACAGCAAGGTATTTAATCCACACTTTAAACATGAATATTTCCATAAACAAGATCAAGTGTTGGAAATAAATACTAGACACTTAAATATTAAATACAAAGCAAGGAAATGAAGAAATGAACATAAATGGGTAAGAAATTCTCAACCACAAGCTTCAAATCTTCAAGACCCAAGTGCGTGTGCAAACCCTAGCTTCCAAAATTGTTCTTCTCTAGTGTTGAAGACTGAAAATAAGCCAAAAGATGTCAAAAATATTTGCTAGGTCGTTTATTTCTGGGTTTATAATTGAGAACATGTGAAATGCCTATACTGCCCAGGTCTGATGCCCGTTGACCGCACCTGCGGAAGAATTCTCGCAGGTGCGGCCTTAGTGTATTTGAGCTATTTCCGTAGATGTGGTCCTTCACTTCGCAGGTGCGATGTCGCACATGCGACCAATCGTCCGCATGTGCGGAATCACTGAAGGATATTACCCTTTTTCGCTCTCTTTGGCTCAATTCCACTTCAATTTAATGAAAATCACTTCATGGCATTATTTTCCTGAAAATCGAATAATACACACTATAAACGACCTCATGTTATCATTAAAGGATGCAAAATCTAATGAAAAGAGACTAAAATGAGTGGGAAAATCACCACTCATCAACACCCCAACTTAATGGATGTCGGAGAAACAATGGACCTGGACGCAACCCCATTCGAGGTGGAAGGAGAAATGATCGAGGTGAGAGCTCTCGAGGGCTCATGAGCAAGAATGGTTTCGACAGGAACATCGAGCCCAAAGAAGCACTACGACTGTCAAACTGATCCATCCTAGAGAAATCCCAACCAAATGTGCAAGTATTATGGCACCCATGGACATAGAACAAGAGATTGTAGACAGCTAAGGGATGAAGTAGCACGGTTGTTCAATGAGGGGAAGCTTCAGGAAGTCTTAAGCGATTGGGCTAAGAACCACTTCAGAAACAGAGATTCAAACAGAGAGAATGAGCAAGAAGAGCCACAACACGTGATCCACATGATTTTTGGAGGGTTCGATATTCCTCAGGGACCCGTATTTAAACACACCAAGGCGTCGAGCACAAGAGAGAAGAGAACTCGGGATTATGTACCAGAAGGGACCTTGTCTTTCAATGACGAGGATGCAAAGGGGATCGTACAACCCCATAACGATCCACTAGTAATATTTGTACTTATGAATAAGACTTAAGTTAAATGTGTTTTTATTGATCCAGGGAGATCGGCCAACATCATTTAATCGAGAGTCATAGAACAACTCGGCCTATAGGATCAAGTTGTGCCTGCGGCCTAAGTCCTTAACGGCTTCAACATGGCGTGCAAAACCACCAAAGGCGAGATAACTTTTCTAGTGAACGTGGCCGGGACCATCCAGGAGACGAAGTTCCATGTGATCGAGGGCGATATAAGGTATAACGCCCTATTCGGGAGGCCATGGATCCACAACATGAGGGGAGTACCGTCGACCCTTCAGCAGGTCCTGAAGTTCCCAACACCAAAAGGAATTAAAACGGTCTACAGGGAGCAGCCCGACGCCAAGGAAATATTTCCAGTCGATAAATTGATATCAATATCGACACTCTCATCAACAAAAGGATCAGATATGAAGGAAAAATAGGAGGCCAAATAGCAACCACAAAAACTGGCCTCGACCCAATCAGAGAAACAGGGGACTGACGAGGACGAGATTATGGGGTTCCTCGATCCTTCATAGTCCCTAATGATTCCTACGCCACCAATTCGACAGTCGAAGAGCTGGAAAAAATCACATTGACCTAACGTCAGCCCGAGCGAAAGGTATACCTGAGAACGGGGCTAGCCCTCGAGCTCGAAGGAAAACTTATTCAATTCCTTAAAACTAACATGAATTGCTTTGCTTGGTCCCATCTCGATATGTCAGGGATCCCATTAGAAATCACCACTCATAAACTAATCTTGGATCCGAAATTTTGTCCAGTGAAATAAAAAAGAAGACCCTAGTCCGAGGTCAAGCATGCCTTCCTCAAAGATGAAGTAACCAAACTTCTTAAAATATGATCCATTAGGGAAGTAAAATATCCTGAATGGTTAGCAAACGTAGTAGTAGTCCTTAAGAAGGGAAACAAACTTAATATCCTGAATAGTTAGCAAACGTAGTAGTAGTCCTTAAGAAGGGAAACAAACTTAGAATGCGTGTAGATTACAAAGACCTGAATAAAGCATTTCCCAAGGATTCTTTTCCTTTACCTAATATCGATCGCATAATCGATGCCACGGCCAGCCACGAGATTCTTAGTTTTCTCGATGCCTATTTCCGGTACAACCAAATACAGATGAACCTAGAAGATCATGAAATAATCACTAAGTACGACACCTACTGCTATAATGTAATGACATTCAGACTAAAAAATGCTGGTGCAACTTATCAAAGCCTGGTAAATCGAATATTCAAAGAAAAAATAGGAGAATCAATGGAGGTTTATATTGATGACATGTTGGTTAAGTCCCTGTGAGAAGAGGACCATTTGAAGCATTTGCAGGAAACTTTAGGTATACTGAAGAGATACAACATGAAGCTCAACCCAGAAAAATGTGCATTCGTGGTCGGCTTTGGATAGTTTCTCGGCTTCATGGTATCCAACCGAGGAATCGAGATCAACCCCAGTAAAATCAAAGTTATCGAGGACATAACGGTAGTATACAATGTAAAGGTCGTGCAGAGGTTAACGAGGTGCATAGCTGCCCTGGGGCGATTCATCTTTATATCCTCAGATAAGAGTCACTGACTCTTCTCTTTACTAAAGAAGAAGAAGAATAACTTCACGAGGAATCCGAAATGCCAACATGACTTGGAGGAGCTAAAACAGTACTTATCAAGCTCGCCGCTGCTTCACACGCCAAAAGCCGATGAGCAACTTTACTTGTATTTAGCAGTATCAGAGATAGAGGTACGTGGAGTCTTGGTCTGAGAAGAACAAGGTACGCAATTCCCTATCTATTATGTTAGTCGGACCTTAGGTGAGGCTGAAATCAGGTATCCCCATCTAGAAAAGTTGGCGCTCGCTTTGATAAGTGCCTCTAGGAAACTAAAATCATACTTTCAATGTCATCCATATGTGATATAACAACTTATCGACTTCGAAATATTTTGCATAAACCCGAACTTTTGGGTTGGTTGGCCAAATGTGCCGTAGAAATCAGCGGGTACGATACTGAATACCGACCTTGAACAACCGTCAAGTTTTGGCAAACTTCGTCGATGGCTTCCCGCCGGCACTCGTACCCAAGGTTTAAAGAGAACAATTAGTAAACTCGGGTACATCCTCGGGAATCTAGACCCTGTTTACGGACGGTGCTTCTAACATAAAAGGGTCCGGACTCGGCATCGTGCTGAAACCACCTACAGGTCGCGTAGTTAGACAATCTATCAGAACTACAAAATTAACTAACAATGAGGCCGAATATGAGGCCATGATTGCAGGTCTCGAATTAGCCAAAGGCTTGAGAGTGGTGGTGATCGAGGCCAAATGTGACTCCCTCCTCGTGGTGAACTAGGTTAACAGAACCATTGAAGTTTGAGAAGACCGAATGGAGAGATACTTGGATAAGCTAAGGTAACTCTACACCGATTCAAGGAATAGACCTTGCAACATGTACCTCGAGATCAGAATAGTAAGGTTGATGGCCTCACAAACCTAGGGTCATCGGTCGAAGACAAAGAACTAAATTCGGGGGCTTTCATACAACTCATGAGATCGGTGGTAGAAGAAGGTCATGCCGAGATAAACTCCACATGTTTGAACTGGGATTGGTGAAACAAATACGTTGAGTATATAAAGAACGGGAAGCTCATGTTAGATCCAAAAGAATCGAGAGCCTTGCGCACAAAGGCAGCACGATTCACCTTGTCCGAAGATAGAACATTGTTCAGAAGGATGTTTAATGGTCTATTAGAGATATGTCTAGGGCCAGGAGATACCGAATACGTTCTAAGGGAAGTCCACGAGGGAACTTGCTGAAATCATTCTGGTGCCAAATCATTGGTCCACAAAGTGATCTGAGTTGGATACTACTGGATCGACATGGAGAAAGATGCAAAGGAATTTGTTCGAAAATGCGATAAGTCCCAAAGGTATGCACCAATGATTCATCAACCTGGGAACTTCTACGCTCGGTCTTGTCCCCATGGCCGTTAATGAAGTGTGGAATGGATATCGTTGGCCCTCTTCCACCGGCCCCTAGTAAAGCTCAGTTTATTTTATTTATGATTGATTATTTCTCTAAGTGGGTTGAAGCACAGGCTTTCGAGAAAGTTAAGGAAAATAAAGTCATAGAGTTTATTTGGGACCACATCATATGTCGATCCGGGATGCCATCTGAAATTATGTGCGATAATGGAAAGGAGTTTATCGGCAACAAGGTGACCAAATTTCTCGTAGATCAAAAGATCAAAAGAATCTTATAAACACCTTATCACCCCAGCGGGAACGGACAAGCCGAATAAACCAACAAAACCATTATCCATAATCTTAAGAAGAGACTAACCGACGCCAAAGTAAAATGGAAGTAAATCCTAACTGAGGTTCTTTGGGCATACCGCACGACGTCGAAGTCTAGTATCGGAGCTACCCTGTTCTCATTAGTTTACGGCATCGAAGCTCTAATACTGGTCAAAGTCGGAGAACCTAGCATCAGGTTCCAATATGCAACAAAAGAGCCAAATAACGAGGCCATGAATACGATCCTAGAATTATTGGACGAAAGACGCGGAGCCGCCCTCGTCTGATTGGCCGCCCAAAATAACGGATTGAGAGATACTATAATCGAAGAGCCAATTTTCGATATTTTGACGTTGGGAACTTGGTGGGAAGGAAAGTCACCATCAACACCCAAAATCCGAACAAAGGAAAATTGTGTTCAAACTGGGAAGGACCGTACCAAATTCTTGAGGTGATCGGAAAAGGGTCCTACAAGCTCGGAACGATGAACAGGGAACAACTGCCGAGCAACTAAAACATATCACACCTAAAATGATACTACTGCTAAGGTACGACCCCTTTTTATTTTCATTTTGTTTTAGACTAACACTTGCAGGTGGTCAACAAGAATCGATGTTGAATTTTCCAGCATGCGAAATGAAGTCTTTAGGTCTAAAGGCACGTGTTGCACTCTTTTTTCCTTAGACCGGTTTTGTCTCAAATGGGCTGTTCGGCGAGGTTTTTAACGAGGAAACAATGAATCGTGCTAACTTAGAATCAAGCCTGATTACGAATCAACAACGAAGGTCAATTCAACAACACCCGAGTTTCCTTTGCAATCAACCTCGAATATTGGGGGGTTACTATCGGATATACGTTACCTTCAAATATCATCTCTAGAAGGGAAATTACTTCACAAAAGGAGGGTCTCGATATATAGGATTTATTGTAAGGGCCAAATGGTCAGAACAAACCGTGCCCACATATGTTGATCGAGCCCTGACTTAAACATGTACGCATGTACGATTATTTTGATCAAGAATAAAGGGAAGTAGTTTCCTTTCCAACATTTGATGTTTAAAAATTTCCTCTTTACATCTCTTGAAGAGCTCCGTACTATAAAAATCCTAAGGTAAATACTTAACCAGAATACGAATGATCACTCCCTCATTCGAGGACTACCGTTCAGCTCAAACAACCCAAGTTATCAGGCGTGGGGGACAAAAGGCCTAATATGCAGGTCCACGATCTCTAAAGGCCACGGCCACCCCACTCGGGGACTACTATCTCGGGTAAGCCCAAACAAAATGGGAAAATTAACCCAGTGAGCAGATCCCGAACTAAAAGGCTATGGCCAATTTAACATGGCTCAGAAATGTCCGAAATCCGTAACGAAATAAGCCTTCGAAAAATAAAAGAATTCTTTCATGACCGATTCTAAAAGGCTACCCTCAACAAAGTCACAAATTTAAGACATCTTCGAGAAAGGCTTCGATAATATCGAAACCCAACAAGTCTAAGAAATACAAATGGGTATTCGGACCCTCTAACACAACCTTATTGTCTCACGCTAAGGCATTTCAACCTTTGTGATTACAAATTACAAAGCAAAGAAAATAAAAACTTAAGATCCGAAAGGGAAAAGAAAGCCTTGTATTTATATATAAAATGATCTTCTTTACAAAGTCCAAATCGGCCAAGCCCAACAAAAATTACAACGGCCCAAAACGGCTTCAGAAAAAGTGCAAAAAAAAAAGAACAAAAAAAATAACTACTAAGTCCTAAGAGGCTTGGTCTCCATCATAGGCAGCATCTCCGTCCTCGGGGTCTTCCCCATCTTTAAATTCACTAAGGCTATCGGAGTCATCCTCGGGGAAAGCCAGCTTCTGATCCTGATTTTGCTCGGGTATTCTCAACCTCGGCCACGATGTCGAAATCCTAGGCTTGAGCATCCAAGAAGGCTTCCCTCCGAGCTTTCCGTTTCTCATGATCTATCATGCTCCTAGCCTTGGTCTGGATGGCCTCGACGTCGACTTTGAATTGGGCCAACTTTTCATCAGCTTTAATACCAATCGCGATCACCTCAGATTTAGCTGCCTTGAGCTTGTTGGCGGCCGAATCCAGCTGAGACTCAAGCTCCGTGATATTCTTGGCCTGCACCGAGTTTTTATCTTTCACGACTTGACTCTGAGTCACGGCCGAATCCAACTGTGCTTGGATGGTCTCTTTGTTCGAGGCTAGGATATCCATGCTTTTCTTGAATGCCTCAGCCTCGGCCCGTATCTCGTCCACCTGCTTGTCAAGCCGTACGATCTGCTCAAGCCTCTGCTAGATTTGTAGAATCGGATCATTAGTCGTTATCTCTAACTCATCTTCACTATCATGAATAATTTAGAATACCTTCTCGGCCATATCATTGTGCTCATCTTGAGCCCGCAACCAAATCGACCTGGAGTTTTCACTAAGGAGCCTATAAGTGTCGCTTATTTTCCTCAGTAAGACCCGGAACCTCAGCCTTATGCTCCTCTTGAACACTGTGGAAGGCTTCTTGGTGTAATATCGAAGCATGCAAGTAAGAAGATGTTAAGAATGATCTACAACTCTACGTATGAAAAAAGTGAGAAAGAGATTCTCGAAGATTACCTAATTTAGTGTGTGTTGAGCCTCATTGAACAAGCAGGCAGCCCCCCACAACGTTCATCACGGCTTGGTCCTCTTCAGCCACCAAGCCTCTCAGATAGCTTCCAATTCCAACGGGAGGAGAGAAGACTCGAGCATCCTCCGGGATGGTCAACACAAGATGCCATTTGCGGCTTGGGTTAATGCTCGGAGTAGGGAATTGGTCCACAAGCCTCGAGCTCGATGAAGATCTAGTGGAACCCGATGTCGGTATTTTCTTTGGCACCGGTAAGTCACCGATCAGGTGATATCCTCGGAAGTAGCAACTTCAAGCCCATCGAAGAAACCGCGGAGATCAATCTGATGACTAGCCAACATGTTGGCCTCTCGAATCATGGTATCCAAAATCTGGGGGGATTCCGTAAATCAACCACCCCGAGCTCGACCCCAACGACCTCTTCGATTGCTTGGGGAGACTTGCCTCCAGACTATCTCTCCACTGTCTTTGCTGGGGACGGGATGACCTCAGTTCTTTTCGATTCAGGGACCTCGCCC
Source organism: Nicotiana undulata (assembly GCA_005239495.1). NCBI lineage: Eukaryota > Viridiplantae > Streptophyta > Magnoliopsida > Solanales > Solanaceae > Nicotiana > Nicotiana undulata. Next base: position 48,612 of record ML264925.1, on the reverse strand, counting down.
GAAGCTCCCTCATCAACTGCCTCCTGTTCGGAGAGCTTCTGTACAGAAGTAGTATCCTGCGCACGAGCCACCAGCCTGGAGTAGTCTTCTTCTTCTTCGGACTCATCTCTTAATCGTCGGATTGAGTCCAAGGATATGGCACCAACATCCACCTTGGGCGTACGAGGTTTCCTCACCGGTCTTTTCTTTTCAGAGCCCAAGGGACTCGGGGCCATTTTTCTCTTTCTCTCCTTGGTCGCGTTTGGAGTTGATGGTTGGGGAAGGATTTCTTCACCACCGGAAGGGGGTCTCATCGCAACATCCTTCCCGAGACCTGCAAAATAAAGGGAGAGAAAAGTCTGAAACAACAAACAATTCGAAACAGAAATTTACCATGGTTGCAGGCCTCCCATCGACCTTTTGATAGCTCCATCCAGGCACGTTCGGAGTAGGGCCTTTGAGACACCAGGCCTTTTACCCATTGCTTCAACCCCGAAACTGGGTTCGACATCTTGGCCATAGCTGCAACATCAAGACAGAAGTAAGGAAAGATAGAAGGAAATGAAATGGAAAAACGAGCATTAGAGGTAAAGGTACTTACGATTCATGTTCCACTTCTCTGGGAACGGCGTGTCTTCGGCGGGGATCAGGTCCGATGTCCTTATTCGGACGAATCTACCCATCCAACCTCGATCACGAGACTTGTCGATGCTGGAGAACAAGGCCCTGCTGGCCCGATGGGCAAGCTTAATCAGCCCCCCTCGATAGAGTCGGGGACTGTACAGGCGCATGAGATGATCGAGGGTGAGAGGACATCCTTCAATCTTGCTCGTGAAGAAACGGAGGAGAACGACTATTATCCAGAACGAGGGGTGGATTTGGCCTAGGGTGACATTGTATCTCTTGTAGAAGGCGGCGATTATGGGGTCCAAGTGACTAAACGTAAAGGGGTAAGTGTAAACACTTAGATTCCCCTCCACGTAGGTGGTGATCAATTCCTTAGGAGAGGGAACGACTACATCTTTATTCACCCAGTTGTACTCCTCCTTGACCTTATTGAGGATGTCCTCGCTGAAGGTGTATATAATCTCGACATCGGCTCATATCGGCCCGGCACTGAGGGGGTCTTCTCTATTTTAAAGTCCGTGACGGTTGGGCACCCCGTCGAAACAAATTCCTCAAGATGGGGCTCCGCCGCAGCCTCATGAACGGCAGAACGCGATGAAGAAACAACCTCATTTTGTAGTACGATTGAAGTTGTTTTAGCCATTTATGAACAACAAATAAAAGAGTAAGGATGTTGGTGAGAGTTCAAAGAATTTTGGATATGGAAATTGTGAAGTAAGGGGATTCTTTGAAAGCAAGAGAAGAAAAGGTTTTGATCGTAAAAGTTTGAATGAAAGAGGGTTGAGGCTTTTTATAGGTAGAGGGCGACGGTTTAGAACCAGTAGCGGTCGACCAGCGCCTGACATGCATTTAATGCCTTGGTAACTGGACCGACATGACATTTCATAGCTCACGTCATGGTCTAGCTCGTCACTAACGTCATCACTCATAGAGATGGAATCGGGAATTCATGTCGTTTCTCATCATCTTATTTCTAAGAAAGCGAGGGGACTATCTGTATATGGTAAGAACGGGCATGCCCTTCTTATGACTAATCGAGGTTGGATCATAATAGGTCACGGTTCGGCCTCGTGTTATATCGAGCCTCAGTACGAAGTTAGAGTGCTAAACCCTTAATTCAGAGACCGATCAAGGATGAGATCGGCCAAGACCGAGACCAAGCATAACGGAGATCGATGGAGGTTTACCTAGTCAAGTAACAGTAAGCCGAAATATACATGATCGAGCAAGGATGACGGCAAAAATCTTGGCACGTATCAAGATGAGACCGATTAAGTAGCCAATCATGAGATTTCTTATTGTATTTAGAATTATACCATAAGTAGAACTCCTCTACTATATAAAGGGGCCTAATCATTTGTATAGACATCAGATTCACACAATTCGAAGCAATATATTGTTCTTTAAGCTCTCAATACTCTGTTATTTTGTTCATATCTCATTTTGCTTATTCATTTGGCTCGAGGGTAACTTATCTCGAGGCCAAAGATGCACATTTTATTTGGTTTGCTTTTATTTTTCTTTACAGTCAATTTCAAAATCAATTTACATATTTTCTCAGTTTGTGCCAAGTGAAATCATGTGTCATTAAGACCACATATAAATTCAATTGTTATATGTTTTTAAGGTAAACAATTATTCCTACGAATATTCACGTTTTGTGATTTCAATCAAGTACGATATGATATTAAACAGGGGCGGAGGGAGGGTGGAACATACAGGTTCGATCGAATCCAGTAACTTTGGTCCAAATTACGTATTTTTTAAAAATATTCATTAAATATGTACAAATATTCATTTCGTAAGTTTAAATTATGTACAAATAGTCAGATGATTTTTACACTAAGGATAATAATATTTATTTTTTCAGGAAAAGATGACTGCATGTCTAGCTGGCTTAAGCAATTTAGGACATGCGAAGGTGGAGCATATATATAAGACTAAATTTGTTTATATATGATTAGGTACGTACTTATTTTATTAATCGCCGTACTTTAATTAACAGACCTTATTAATAAATCTTTACTCCCTAGGTATCAACACTTGTATCTTATTGGTAATAGCTGTTAGACGCCCATGTTAAAGACCAACAAGACCACACTTTGTGATAATAAAAAACAAAGAAAAGATAATATTAATCATTATGCGAATAAATAATCTTACTTTAATTTCCTTTAAACAATTTCATTAATAGCTAGTTTAGTGGTGTGTAGTGCATGCATCTAAAAGTTTAATTTATTCCTTAATCTTGCATAATCTAATTACATTAGTATTAATTTTATTACTATATTTACATATGGATCAAATGCAAGTGACTATTGACGTACTCCACGAAAAGCTTTCTCGCTTTATTATTATTTTTTTAAAGTCAAACCGTTAATAAAAGATATTCGGTTAATAAAAATACGCTAATTTATTCGGGTTGTTTTTCAGTTTATTCCTTCGATTTATGGTGCCATTATAATTAATCTGACCCTAGGTGATGCCAAAGGGTCAAATGATAGATCTAGAAACTTTGTTAGCCCCGAGTTTTGGGATGATAAAGATAAACAGATTTATAGGCTGTTTGGTCAAGCTTGTAATAGAATGTTTGGATAAGCTTCAAGTGTTTAAAAGAAAATACTTTCGGTGAGATGCAGTTTGTGTTTGGTTAATTAATTTAAAAAGTATTTTTGAACAGTAATTAGTATTTGCTCAAGCCTTTAAAAACTGCTTCGAAGTATAATTTTTTCAAAAATGCTTTTGAAGAGAAGCTATTTTTTCTGCTTCTCAAAACTGTTTCGGCTTCTCCTCAAAATCACTTTTTTTCCATCTAAAAGTTTGGCCAAACACCTCAATTTTTTGCCAAAGCACTTTTTGGCCTAAAGAAAACTTGACTAAACAGGCTATAAATTTGCTTATTTTGAAAAGTGTTTTTCAAAAAAAATACTTTTGGTGAGAAGCATTTTGTGTTTGGTTAATTCATTTGGAAAGCACTTTTGAGCAACAATTAGTGTTTGGCCAAGCTTTTAAAAAGTGCTTCTAAGTATATTTTTCTTAAAAGTGTTTCAAAAAAGTGTTTTTAAGTATATTTTTTCAAAAGTACTTTACAAAAAAGTACTTCTGGAGATAAGCTACTATTTTCTGCTTTTCAAAAACTACTTCTGTTTTTACTCAAAAGCACTTTTTTTCTTTAAAAAGCTTGGTCAAACACCTTAACTTTGAGAAAAAAGGACTTTCGACAAAAAAAATTACTTTGTGCCAAAAAGCTTGGCCAAACAATGTATTAGTAACAAATGATTTTTGTGAACATTAACTAAATGATGGAAAATAATGAACAAGGAATAAGGGTATGGACTGTATTTAGTAGAATCAAGATTGTTACCCGTGACAGATCCAAAATTTGATGATTATCGGTATTACTGCTTGTAATGCAAACCTACCGTTAGTGAAGAAGATTAAATCAGATTGTAAGTAAGTTCGTTTTTAATTAACTCGGTTGGTTCGGTGCGATTCAGTCCACTTTGAATTAAAATTGTTCGATTTACATGATTATTGGTACACAAATGACTATTATCACCAAATCAAACTAAGTTTCACTCGATTCGATCTAATTATGTTGATTCAAATTCTATTGATAATGTGATTAGTTAAAACCATAAAATAGAAATAAATTTTTAGCAAATACACTTTATTTTATATATAGCTAAGAATGATATTATGTCTATTGATACCATTATTCTCAAGCATATGGAACTCAGGGAAACAACACCATTAGAGGGATAAATGATTTAATTCACATTTAAAATGAAATTTTGAAGATCTAAAAAACAAAAATGAAGCAAATGTATAATTTAACAGTCACAATCCAGAATTCTCACTTTCGGGGCCGTGATGACGCCTAACATTTCACTTGCTAGGCAAGTCTACGTTAGAGGGTTCTTTATGCCAACTTTAGCCAATTTCAATTACAAGAACAATTAAGCTAAACAGAAGCTAAAAATATTTGCGGAATAACATAAAACTCATAATATCTGATACATTTAGGATCTAGAGTCACAACTCACAAGATACTATGATTTACTACAAACAAAGTCTGAAAGGAAATACATTGTTCTGAAAGAAAAGATACAGTAAAATAATGTGACTAGGAAGAGACTCCATGGTTTGCGGACGCCAGCAGATCTACCTTGGGTCACTTGTGGAGCAAGTCCAGCTGCTAACCTCACAATCAGCTCGGGTCGGTACCAAAATCTTCACAAGAAGTACAAAGTGTAGTATAAGTACAACCGACCCCATGTTCTCTGTAAGTGTTGAGCCTAACCTCGACGAAGTAGTGACAAGGCTAAGGCGGGTCACTAACACTACAACCTGTACGCAATATAAATAATATAGATAGAAAAGGAAATACAGAACGAAATAAAGCGTTCAATTAAAAGTAATAGCTACAGCTTCAGATATAAGTCATCGATGTTTAAAATTTACCAATACTTAAGTACAAAAAGAAATACCGTAAAAACTATCACAGCTCACAGGAATATAAACACACAGGTTTTTGCGGCGTGCCCCAATCCACCGTACGTCACATAATCCTCCCTCATGTTCTCGTAATAACATTAACAACAAAGAGTATATATGTATAGGTATTGCGGCGCGCAACCCGATCCCGCCATATCACAATATCATAATCATAATTCATCCTTATTACACTTGTTTCCGCGTGCAACCCATTCCCAACGTACATTATTGATTCACCCTTATTCCACCTCATCATACCACCCTTATTTCACCTGTTGCAGCGTGAACCCGATCCCACCATCTCAATATCAAGTACTCAATATGCATAGTGAAACATACAATTCAAATCACGGAAAAGCCTTTACAACCCCTAAACAACAAACTGAAAGAACTAGGAAACCTTGTACAATATGAAAATCTGCATAAGTAATATTACACAGCGAGACCAATCAAGAATTTACAACTATAAAATGCAACTAAACCAAATTGAGTAAATAGTAGGAGATCAAGAGACTATGAAAAGATCTAATATCATAAACATGAGGAAACAATGACTAACATGTAGCAATTAGGCATGGGAACATATTTAGAGCATATAACAATTAAGACAGGGAAGGAGATAATTTAAGAAAAGCGGGAAGACAGGTAGTTCGGCGACGCATAAGCACTCGTCACCTCACATATACGCCTTTCACATGAAATTAACATAGCACGTAGTTTAAGGGTTCCTAATTCCCTCAAGTCAAGGTTTGACACAACACTTACCTCACTCAAAAGACCACTCAATGCTCAACCACATCTTTGCCTCTCAAACAAGGCTCCGAACCAATAGAACCTAGCAAATTACCAACCATACGATCAAATTAATCCATAAGAACTACCGACGATTGCAAAGAATTTAATTTAGGCCATTTTTGAAAAAGTCAACAAAAGTCAACCCTCGAGCTTGCTTGGTCCAATCCCGAAGTTCGGACAAAAATCCGATTACCCACTCACCCCTGAGCCCAGTTATGTAATTTGTTTTGAAATCCGATCTCAGTTTGAGGTTTAAATCCCCAATTTAAAAAATCACTAATTCCTACCCAAAACCCCAAATTTCCACCATGAAAACACATGATTTAAGGTTAAAATCTTAGGAAATATAGTGAAAGATTGAAAGAAACTAGTTTAGAATCACTTACCAATGATTCGGGGAAGAAAAGTTCTTTGAAAAATCGCCTCTAGGGTTTCTTGTTTTGAAAATTGTGAAGAATGAGCAAAATCTCGTCTAAGTCAAGATTTACCCAGCTGCAGATGTTACATTTGCGATTTGCGAACCCCGAAACTGCGAAGAAACCATCACAATTGCAAAGTTCTCGCATCTCTGCATTCCTCGCATTTGCGATGAGAAGTTCGCAAATGTGAACACTGAGTTTCCGCAAATGCGACCATTTGATCGTATTTGCGATCACTTCCCCCATCTGACCCTCTTCGCAAATGCGAAGCATTGTTCGCAAATAAGAAAATCATGTGGCTCAGCTACTCTTTGCAAATGTGATGAGTAGATCACAAATGCGAACCCATCAAAGGTCGCATATGCGAAGCCTGATCTCGCAAATGCGAGATCAGAGCGCTACACCAGAAATGAAACACCAGTAACATTTTCTAAGTCCAATTTCACTTTGTAGACTATCAGGAACTCACCTGAGCCCTTAGGGCTCTAAACCAACTATGCACACAAGTCTAAAAATATCATACGAACTTGCTCGAGCGATCAAATCGTCATAATAACACCTAGAACTACGAATTGGACACCAAATCAAATGAAGTTTTCAAGAAATTGAAACTTCTATTTTCACAACCGGACGTCTGAATTACGTCAAACCTACTCCATTTCTCACCAAATTTGACAGACAAGTCATAAAAGTAATATAGGACCTATACAGGACTCCAGAACCAAAATACGGACCCGATATCCAAAAGTCAAACACCGGTCAAACATTTTAAATTCATTAAGCCTTAAACTTTAAAATTCTTACAAAATGCGATAACCCGGGCTAGGGACTTATGAATTTGATTCCGGCATACGCCCAAGTCCAAATCACGATACGGACCCGCCGAGACCATCAAAACATGAATTCGGGTTCGTTTGCTCAAAACATTGACCTACTCAAATTGATTTCAAGGCAAAATTTCATATTTTTCTCAGATTTTAACATAAAATCTTTCCAGAAAGATGCCCGAACTATGCACACAAATCGAGGAAGGCTAAAATAAGGTATTTAGGGCTTCGGAACACAGAATTGGGTTCTAAAACATAATATGACCTATCGGGTCATCACATTCTTCGCCTCTAAAACAACCGTTCGTCCTCGAACAGATATAGAAAAGTACATGAACTGGTGAAAAGGTGGGGATAACTACTCCGCATGTCCGACTCGGACTCCCAAGTAGCTGCCTCGTCGGCTGACCTCTCCATTGCACTCGAACCGAAGGGTAACTCTTCAACCTCAACTAACGAACCTGTTGGGCTAGAATACCCACGGCTCCTCCTTGTAAGTTGTTTCCTTGTCCAACTAGACAAAGTTGAAATCTAACATATGAAACGGATCTCCGTGATACTTCTGGAGTATGGACACATCGAACATCGGATGAACAACTGATAACCCCGGTGGAAACGCGTGTAAGCCGCCTATCTCACTCTCTCAAGGATCTTAAAAGGCCCGATATACCTAGGAATCAACTTACCCTTCTTTCTGAACCTCATTACACCCTTCATAGGTGATGCCCAGAGCAACACTCTCTCTCCGACAATGAATGCAACATCACAAACACTACGGTCAGCATAACTATTTGCCTGGACTGAGCCGTGCGAAGTCGATCCTCAATAATCTTAACCTTATCTAAGGCATCTTGTACTAGATCTGTACCGAACAACCGAGCCTCCCCCGGATCGAAGGTTCATCAAAGACTTCTCAAAAGTGGTGAACCCCTTGTGCAAGCTTCTAGAAAAGGATGCAAAGTTTGTGTTCAATGAAGAGTGCATGAAAGCTTTTGAGCTTCTAAAGAATAAATTGACAACCACTCCAATAATTACCACACCAAATTGGAGCTCACCCTTTGAGCTTATGTGCGATGCAAGTGGCGTTGCGGTAGGATCGGTTTGGGGAAAAGGATAAACAAGATATTTCATCCGATGTACTATGAAAGAAAAATGATGAATGATGCCCAGGTTAATTATACGGTGACGGAGAAAGAGTTGTTAGAAATTGTGTTCTCCATGGAGAAGTTTAGGCCTTATCTCATGGGTGCAAAAGTGATTGTTCACACCGATCACGTGGCACTCAGTTACTTGATGACCAAGAAGGACTCGAAAGCAAGATTGATGAGATGTGTTTTGTTGCTTCAAATGAGGTAGCCGAATAGTAATGAAGTTTGCTCTTTTGTGGATCTTGTGACGGAGGTGACAGTTGATGACACGAGTGCCATGATAAATGTGGAAGACCCTATGGAAGCTGGATTGTTGAACCATGAGGATGATGAAAGGGATGGCTTGGTTGAATGTGCAAATTCCTTGCAAGGAATGAGATCCTACTCATATGGGACCCGTAAACTCTCTTTGGACTTGGAAAACCGGAAGACTCCACCGACAAAGCCCTCAATCGAGGAGCCACAAACATTAGAGTTGAAGCCTCTACCTTCACACCTCAGGTTTGAATTCTTAGGCCCTTCTTCTACATTACCTGTTATTCTTTCTACTTGCTTAACCAAAGTGCAGGTAAACTTCACTCTTGAGGTGATTCAAAGACGGAAAAAGGCAATTGGATGGACCTTAGCTGACGTTCGGGGTATAAGCCCCGCCTTTTGCATGCATAAAATTATATTTGAGGATGGTGCAAAACTTTCAGTGGAGCATCAAAGGAGGTTGAACAAGGCCATGCAAGAGGTCGTCAAGAAGGAAATTATCAAATGGCTTGATGCAGGGGTGGTGTATCCTATTTTGGATAATGCATGGACTTCACCATTGCAATGTGTACCGAAAAAGGGGGGTATGACTGTTGTGACAAATGAGAAAAATGAGTTGATCCTTACTAGGACCGTGACCGGTTGGAGGGTATGCATGGACTACTGAAAGTTGAACAAAGTGACCCGCAAAGATCATTTTCCATTGCCTTTTCTTGACCAAATGTTTGACAGACTTGCCGGGCGTGCCTACTATTGGTTTTTGGATGAGTACTCAGGGTACAACCAGATTCTCATAGCCCTAGAAGACCAAGATTAAACTACCTTCACATGCCCGTATGGAACATTTGCATTCTCACGAATGCCTTTTGGTTTGTGTAATGCACCCGCTACCTTTCAGCGGTGCATGATGGCTATATTTACGGACATGGTGGAGGACTTCCTCGAAGTCTTTATTGATGATTTTAGTGTTGTGGGTGACTCATTTGAAGAGTGTTTGGATATCTTGACAAGGTAATAGCCCGATATGAAGAGACAAATCTTGTGCTTAATTGGGGAAAATGCCACTTTATGGTCGAGGAAGGCATTGTCCTCTGCCATAAGATATCAAAGAATGGAATCGAAGTGGACAAGGCGAAGATCGAAGTGATTTCAAAGCTACCTCCTCCTACTTCCGTCAAGGGAGTCAGGAGCTTTCTTGGTCACGCGGGGTTCTATCTTTATTTTGATATTATCCATTGGGGACACTGCAGTGTTTCTAGTTGGGGGTGGCTTTGCACATTGTATTTATTTATGACATTGTTTATGTGCCCTTGCCAGGCTTCTTTGTTATGTATGGATACTTTGTGCCCTTGCCGGGCTTATTGTGGATTATGTCAATTGTTTTGCTAAGCTTGGTGTGATTAGTTTATTTTTATTTTTTTGTTTTATTTATTTTTCTTGTACCATTTATTTTCTTTATTAGTTGTTTCTATTTTAGTTTTTAGATTTTTATTAGTAGCTTTGTTCTTTAATTTTTATTTCCTAAATAATACTTCCCTGGGTTTTCTTCATGCTACAGTTCTTTCCCAAGGAACATTTTTGAAGTGAACGGGTGACTTTTTCCTATGATAGATGATGTGACATCTTTCTTAAGGGAATTGGTCTTGTTTTGCTAGGATGAGACTTTTGGATTATTTGGTACTAAAGAAATTGGTCTCTTGTATGTGAAATGTGAATTAAGAATACCCCTCCAAAATTTGGTTTTGAATTAAAACAAGTAAGTTGCATGGTGAAGAATAATCTTTATGATAAGATTTTGGCTCTTTTAGTGACTCGCGGCTCGCTAATTTGAAAAATATTGCTCTAGACTTCTATTAGAAAATAAAATTGATCCATCTTGATTAATTCATGTGCCATGTGTGTTAGTGTTTGTATAAATAAATCTTGTGCTTACTTCCATCATCTAGAACTTGCCCGGTTGATTTTTCAATGCTAATGATAATTATGTTTGGTTGGAGAAATGACCTTAGGCATTCTTTGTGTTATTTGAAAACCCCTTTAGCCTTTCGAGCAACCATTGTATAGATATTATCACTAGTTACCCCATTTGAGCCTTTAACCTTTTCCTTGGCCACCTCATTACAAACCTTCCCCTTTTGCAAAATAATTCCCTCTTTTAAACCCGTCCCTCCTTGAATATTGAGAATGAGGAAAAAAGCCTAAGTTGGGAGTGTGGTGTCAAAGTGAAAATTGGTAAGGTTGTACATTGAGTGTATAATATATACCTCGAAATATTATTTTAAGAAATTATTCAAGCTCCAAAAAAAAATACAAAAAAACAAAAAAGGAGAGAAAAATAAAAGAAAAATAATGATATATATATAAATAATATGGGAGCTTTGAAGAGATTTAGTGAGGTATTTAAAGTGGTTTTATGTTGGTAACTAGATGAAAATGAGGCTATGTGGTTTGAAAAGAAACAAAGTGCAAACAAGAAAGGAAAATGTGAGTAGTGTTCAAGGAGGGTGTAGTCACTTTTCCCCAAATATTTATCTTACACTTCCCTAAACCTATATTACAAGCTTAAAAATTCCTTATGGGATCTCCAACCGAATATTCTTGAATAAGCGATGAATTAAAATAAGGGCAAGCTTATGGCATGATTTGTTGTAACACTTGAAGTTCTTTGTGAGAGTGAGTGTCATTGTAAAGTTGTCCCTTGTGTGTTCTTGTAAATATGGTGATTTTGGGACTTTCGTTCTTGTGAGGGCACGTGAATTAGGATTGATTGGTGAAATTGATCTACTCGGAAATGAGTGAGTTGAGCATCTGTAGTGGACTAGTGTTGTTGAGTCACTTCTTGAGGCTTATTCTTGTGACTTGATTATTTTGAAACTCCCTTGCACTTCTTGAAGTTGTTTTTAAATAAGGGAGTTATTCGGGTAACATGCATACTTGAGCCTAACTATTAGTACCAACCAAATCCATAAGTATAATGCTTAGTTGGAGAATGTGACTTGTAAATGATAGCAATGCAACTTGTGCTTGAAATGGTAGAACCCCATTGAGTTATTAGTTTTGACTTGCTTGAGGACAAGCAAAAGCTCTAAGTTGGGGGTGTTGATGAGTGGTGATTTTACCACTCATTTTAGCCTCTTTTTGTTAGATTTTACATCCTTCAATTATAACTTGAGGTCGTTTATAGTGTGTAATTGCTCGAATTTCATGGAATGATGCCATGAAGTATTTGGTGTTGAATTGGAGTGGAGTTGAGCCCAAAGTGGTGAACAAAATGCACAAAACCTCCAGTGATTCCGCACCTGCGGATTCTGGGCCGCTGGTGCGACCTCGCACCTGCGGAGGATGGAACGCACCTGCGAAGAAGAGCCAAACTATACAATAGCCGCACCTGCGAAGTAGTTCACGTACCTGCGGAACCGCAGGTGCGACCTTTTGTCCGCATCTGCGGAAATTGCTCAAGATACCCAGACTCGCACCTGCACTTTGGTTTCCGCTCCTGCGGAACCGCACCTGCGAAGATTCTTACGCAGGTGCGGCCAACGGGCATCAACACTGGTCAGAAATGTAAAATCACATTTTCTCATTCCCAACTCACATATACTCGACCTAGCGTATCTTTTGGTAGATCTTTGGCATTGTAAAATATATTTTTGAGTAGAGAAGAAGAGAGAATACATTTGTGGAAGCTAGGGTTTGCACACACACTTGGGATTTGAAGATTTCAACCTTGTGGTTAAGGATTTCTTACCCATTTATGTTTGTTTATTCATTTCCTTGATTTGTATTGAATATTTAAGTGTGTAGTATTTATTTTCAACACTTGAATCTTGTTTATGGAAATATTCATATTTAAAGTGTGGATTAAATACCTTGTTGTGCTTATGTATTGAATGATTTTCATATATTTATGAAGTGAGTTATTGTTACTTTAATTATTCTTGTTCTTTAATGTTTTCAAAGGGATTAGCTAACCCTAGGACTCTCCCATTAACTCCGAATTAATTTTGGAAAAGATAATTTGGGGTTGGGAAAGATTAATTAACAAGAACTTGAGGCTTTAACTCTCATTTTATAGATTCTACCTAGGGATAGGATTGAACTACTTGTAGCCATATCCGGGTGTGCTTAATCTCTTAATTGGGTTAGGAATAATTCAATTAGGAAGTCTTATTAGTCTTTGGAAAAAGCTAATTAAGAATTATTATCCGTGGCTAATTAACATAAAATTGCTCATATTTGTAAAATCGTGAAATACATTGGACCGTTACTTGAGTGTAATACCCGATGCATTCATACTTGTTGCCAGTGATCATTTTACTTGCTTTCTAGGTTAATTTATATTTTCGCATTTAGTTATAAATATTATCAAAACCAAAATCTATTTGTTTGGTATTGCGCGATAAGTGATAATTCTCTTACATTCCTAATCGCCTCCATATTTTTCTCTGTGGGATTCGACCCCAACCTTGTTCGGTTACTATATTTGACATCGATCGCTTTACACTATTTTAAGGTGTAATTTGAGCGTATCACCAAGCAGGTTACTATTGGGGGTGACAGAGTCTTGAGGATGCAAGGTCGTGTTTGTGTGCCTAATGTGGACGGACTTCGTGAGTTGATTCTTGATGAGGCCCACAGTTCCCGATATTCTATTCATCCAAGCACTTCCAAGATGTATCAGGACTTGCGGCAACATTATTGGTGGAGGAGGATGAAGAAGGATATAATTGCTTATGTAGCTCGGTGTCTAAATTGTCAGCAAGTAAAGTATGAGCATAAGAGCCTGTTGGTTTGCTTCAGAAGATAGAGATTCCCGAGTGGAAGTGGGAGTGTATCACTATGGATTTCGTTGTTGAACTCCCACTGACTCATAGGAAGTTCGATGCAGTTTGGGTCATTGTGGACAGGATGACCAAGTCAGCTCATTTCATTCATGCAGTTGCCTATTCTTCAGAGCGGTTGGTAGAGATTTATATCCGTGAGATTGTCCGTCCTCAGGGTGTGCCCGTGTCTATCATTTCTGATCAAGGTACGCAGTTCACCTCGCACTTCTGGAGGGAAGTACAACGTGATTTGGGCACGCGGGTTGAGTTGAGCACATCGTTCCATCCTTAGACAGACAGACAGTTCGAGCGCATAGTTTGAGGGTCTCCCTGAGGTCCGCATCAGACTAGTGGACTGCAGGAGAAGAGGCTGGTCAATGCTGCTGAGAACTCTCGTCATCCTCATCATCATCATCATCATCTGCATCTGCACCATCGCAATCAGTCATGAACGAGTAGTCCTCGCTGTCATCAGCATCCGCAACTGGTAGCTTCTTGCTCGGCCCCCACCTAAAGATTGCCTTGACTCCTCTCCACACTTTGACCAGGAGCTTACCTTTCTTTTTATTTTTCTCCTTTTCATTGTCAAATGACTCCTTTTGGTCAACATGTGCCTTGGCCAGGCTGGTGTAGGCGGTGTCAAGTTGTGAAAGAGATGCTGCCATCTTGTCCTGAGTATCAACATAATGCTGCATCTCAGCCCTGGAGTAGTACTCGGGTAGAGGCTGAGGCTGGGAGGTGGAAGGTCTAGTGGGGAGCTTGGACACTAGGTCTCGCAGGATAGCAAAGTGGGAGTTCATCTCCCCCAAAAAGACCCTCTGCTACAGCAGGCTGTGAGGAGGATCCAGCTCTGGCAGTGGTGGTGGTGGTGGTGGTGGTCTTCCTCTTCTTGCTTTTTACTGCGCCACCCTCACCCTTGACTCTAAGCGGGTGGAAGGGTTTGTCGGCGGGCACCCACTGATCAGTACGGCGCTCCTCAACCTGTTCCCGCCGACATAACTCGGTGATCAAGAACGGAAACATCAACCCCGCTCCATCATCAAGCAAATACTGCCGCAACTCGCTCAGAATATAATAGCATGCATTCACTGGAATGCCGTCAAGAAGGAAAGAAATGATTAAGGCTCTGGTATAAGACACGTCTGAGACGTTCTCACTGGGGGACACCCTGATACACAGTATATACAACCATATCTTTGCCTCGGATGTGAAGTCGATTGACTTCAGCCCTTTTCTTTTGTTGGCCCACTGCGCTCTCACACTTTCAGGATACAGCTTGGACAAAATCCATGCCGAATTGTCGCAATGATCTCTCTCTAGTACTGGCTCAATTGGGTGGTTTGAAATTCTGAGGGAAGCATTGATTTCTTCCACCCCGAACCTCACTATTGTCCCTCTGATTATGAGTTGAGGATCGGCGAAGTTTGTCCGCTTGAGATTGGCGTAAAACTCCCGAACCCATGTATTATTTGCTTTGCAAGGGGTGGGAATGAAGAACGACCACCCAGAGGACACTAACCGACCATGGAAATCTGGTAGCGTCTCGGCCAATTTTTCCTCCGCAATCCCTTTCTCAAGCACCAACTTCTTGGTGAGGAGATTGTCGTAATATCGGTGATGGCAGTCAGCGGACATGAAACGGGTATTGTCATATTGTTCCTCAACATCCTCTTAGATTTCATGGCCAAGAGGGGCATTTAGGTGTGTGTTCGGATCCATTTCTAAGTCAAAGTACCTACAAAAAAATCAAAACGAAGTTAGTCCAGCAGTGGAATCTCGTTAAGCATATTAAAACACTGCAATTAGGCCAAAGAACCAAGTCGAACGGGTCCGGGAGGGCCAACTTGCAAACATTCTATTTTTGGCAGATTTTCCCAGTTTCCGCACCTGCGGAACATTAATCGCAGGTGCGGTTGCGCACCTGCGTAAAAAATTGCACCTGTGGCTAGGGACTTGCAGGTGCGAAGCCACACCTGCAGAAATTTTGTTGCACCTGTGGTCCTTCGTCCCAAAATTCAACTGCCCAGAAATTTTTTATCATTTTTAACTTGGGCTTGGTTTTTGGCCACTAATCTGTACTCAAGACTTCCAGATTAGTGTACCAAACTTTGTTCTAACTTCATTACCACTGAGATTAAGGTACTTAGCACTCAAATTTCGTTTATACGATTTATCGAACACTATGAGGGCATATAAAATTTACTCCCCCCTCACATGAATTGGGCTCTCAAAATCTTCCCACAATTTGTCGCTTCATTGAAGCCAGCACACATTCCCTAATCTCAACCAAATCCTCACTCTAATTTCTAACCTAATTCACAGGGGTCGTGGGAATGGGGTTAAATTGCCATGAATTTCTTGAACAAGAAAGCACCAACACAAGAAATATAGAGTGGAGGCTGAAGAATAACAGAGTAGAGAAAGGGATGGTGAAAATACCTGTGGCTCTTGTGATCTTGAGCGAGAGATATGAGAGATGTGAGGGAACAACTTTTTTTCTCTAGGAGTTTAACGGTAATACAAAATTTACCTGGGGCGACAGAATTAGGGATTTAGTTGTGCGAGTTTCGCACCTGCGGAGATATTACCGCACCTGCGCATACACACGTGCGAGAGAACAGTCGCACCTGCGTAGAAAGCCGCACCTACGCATCATGGTCTGCTTCTGCGAAGCCGCACCTGCGGCAACTTGACCGCATGTGCGGAATCCCTGAGCTCAGCAACAAAAAATTTGTAGACTTTTGCGATCGCATTTTTGCTCGCACATACAACTCTGCAATAGCATTTTTGACATGGGGCATCGCAGAGTTGGAGTTTCTTTGCCCAGCAAATTTTTTCTCTCTTGCACAGTTTTCGGCCACCCGGTCTCCCTAACCTGCTCAAATCAACTCCAAAAATTTTGAAACTTGGCAGATTGGTTAGAAAAAATATAATAAGCTATTCTAAAAAAAAGAAAATTTTAAAAGTGACCAAATTTTTTGAAAAATGATGGGTTGCCTCCCACCAAGCGTCGTATTTAACGTCGTGGCACGACACAAATCACTTTACCACTTTTCTCGCCACTTGAATGATATGAATTGAGCACCTAGCTTGGAATCAAGCTTGTGACCACGAGCGGTGGGGGTGGTAAATAGATGACCGAGCCAAGCCTTAAATTCTTCATTTTGCACTTCTTGGCTCTCATGTGAGGAATGTCATTTTACTTTTTTGTTCCTCAAATTGTAAGATGTATGGTATGAGTTTTTCCTCCTCGCAACACTCCATTGATTCGTGTAGTTCAAATTCCGTTTTACCACACAATTCCAATGTTGAGAAATGCTTGGAATGTGCCTTCAAACCTCCAACTTCCAAATTTTTCCGGATTTTGACATCCTCATTTTCCCCCGGAATAGAGTCAATTTCAACCAAATTTTCAATCACCCCGGTTGATTCTAATTCCATATTTTTCTTGGCATCACTAACACTCATGGGGTCGGTTGGCGGATGTTCAAGGCTTGATTCCTCAAAGTAAAACTCACTCTCACCCTCGGAATTGAACTCTTCTTGGCTTCCATCCACACTTTCAACTTGAGAGGCATGGTGAGCCCCCATTAATGCTTGCATTTGATCCTTCAAAATGCGGATGTGCTCATCATTTTGAGTCACTTCGNACTTCTTCACCCCTAAAATTTCCATCACGAAAAGTAGAATCATCATAGTGGGGGCTTGGGGAAGGGACGGACAAATATGCACAATCATACAAATGACCATTTTGGCAACCACACCTATCACAAATACTCCAATCATAGGTTTGAGATTGTGCGCACAATCCATCCCCGGGAGAATTTAAACAAGTTTGCCACGAGTGTGGTCCTCCACAATAAGGACAAGGGTCATCAAAGTATGAACAACTACCATCCGACCAATTTTCATTATATGATGACATATTTTTCTTTTGTTGAAAATTTAAGAAATTAAACAAGACAAATAATTACACAAATATTCACAAGTTTGGATCAAAGCACTTATGCTTATTTCTCAAACAACCTAAATTACGCCAATTGTGTCCCCGGCAACGGCGTCAAAATTTGATACGCTCAAATTACACCTTAAAATAGTGTAAAGCGATCGATGTCAAATATAATAACCCAACAAGGTTGGGGTCGAATCCCACAGAGAACAATATGGAGGCGATTAGGAATGTAAGAGAATTATCACTTATCGCGCAATGCCAAACAAATAGATTTTGGTTTTGATAATATTTATAACTAAATGCGAAAATATAAACTAACCTAGAAAGCAAGTAAAATGATCACTGGCAACAAGTATAAATGCATCGGGTATTACACTCAAGTAACGATCCAATGTATTTCACGATTTTACAAATATGAGTGAGTTTATGTTAATTAGCCACGGATAATAATTCTTAATTAGCTTTTTCCAAAGACTAATAAGACTTCCTAATTGAATTATTTCTAACCCAATTAAGAGATTGAGCACACCCGGATATGGCTACAAGTAGTTCAATCCTATCCCTAGGTAGAATCTATAAAATGAGGATTAAAGCCTCAAGTTATTGTTAATTAATCTTTCCCAACCCCAAATTATCTTTTTTAAAATTAATTTGGAGTTAATGGGAGAGTCCTAGGGTTAGCTAATCCCTTTGGAAACATTAAAGAACAAGAATAATTAAAGTAACAATAACTCACTTCATAAATATATGAAAATCATTCAATACATAAGCAGAACAAGGTATTTAATCCACACTTTAAATATGAATATTTCCATAAACAAGATTCAAGTGTTGGAATTAAATACTACACACTTAAATATTCAATACAAATCAAGGAAATGAAGAAACAAACATAAATGGGTAAGAAATCCTTAACCACAAGGTTGAAATCTTCAAATCCCAAGTGCGTGTGCAAACCCTAGCTTCCACAAATGTTTTCTCTCTTCTTCTCTACTCAAAAATATATTTTACAATGCCAAAGATCTACCAAAAGATACGCTAGGTCGAGTATATGTGAGTTGGGAATGAGAAAACGTGATTTTACATTTCTGAACAGGACTGATACCGGTGGGCCGCACCTGCGGAAGAATCTTCGGAGGTGCGGTTCCGCAGGAGCGGAAACCAAAGCGCAGGTGCGAGTCTTGGTATCTTGAGCAATTTCCGCAGATGCGGACAAAAGGTCGCACATGCGGTTCTGCAGGTGCATGAACTACTTTGCAGGTGCGGCTATTATACAGTTTGTCTCTTCTTCGCAGGTGCGTTCCATCCTCCGCAGGTGCGGAATCATTTTTCACCACGTTAGGCTCAACTCCACTTCAATTCAACACCAAACACTTCATGGCATCATTCCTTGAAATTCGAGCAATTACACACTATAAACGACCTCAAGTTATCATTGAAGGATGCAAAATCTAACGAAAAGAGGCTAAAATGAGTGGTAAAATCACCACTCATCACGTGGCACCACCGTTGCACTGTGTCCCTAAGGACCAACAAATGAGGGACGTCATACTGTCGGTCTCTGATGCGCTCAAACAAAGAATACTAGTGACTGTACAAGCTAGAACACGGCTGGATATGAAATATCCAACTTCACAAACTAGTTGGCCAAAGTCTGAACATCTTATTAAAGCGGCCTCTCACCGACAGGAATGAACACAAGGTTTCCCATACTAGCTGGCTTTATACTCAAGGCGTCGGCCACCACATTGGCCTTCCAGGGAATATACAAGATGGTGATATCATAGTTTTTAAATAACTCCAACCACCTCTTCTACCTCAAATTGCGATCCTTTTGCTTGAACAAATACTGAAGGCTCCGATGATCCATTGAAACCTCACACGACACGGTGTAAGATAGTGCTTCCAAATCTTCAGCGCACGAACAATGGCTGCCAACTCTAAGTCATGGACATGGTAATTCTTCTCATGAACCTTCAACTCCCACGACGCATATGCAATCACCCTGCCATCCTGCATCAATACTGCACCGAGCCCAATACGGGATGCATCACAATATACTGTATAAGATACTAAACCTATGGGCAACACCAACACCGGCATTGTAGTCAAAACAGTCTTGAGCTTCTGAAAGCTCTCATCACTCTCGTCTGACCATTTGAACGAGGCACCCTTCTGGGTCAACCTGGTCAACGGGGCTGTTATAGATGAAAACCCCTCCACAAACCAACGGTAATAGCCCGCCAAACCCAAGAAATTCCTAATCTTTGTGGCTAAAGTGGGTCTAGGCCAGTTCTGAACTGCCTCAATCATCTTAGGATATACCTGAATGCCCTTTGGTGATACAATGTGACCCAAAAAAGCGACTGAATCCAACCAAAACCCGCACTTTGAAAACTTAGCATACAATTGGCTAGCTCTCAGAGTCTGAAGTACAATCGTAAGATGTTGCTCGTGCTCCTCTTGACTGTGGGAGTAGATCAAGATATCATCAATAAACACAATCACAAAGGAGTCCAAATAAGGATTGAACACTTGATTCATCAACTCCATAAATGTTGTTGGGGCATTTGTCAACCCGAAGTACATCCGTAGAAACTCATAATGCCCGTACTGAGTTCAAAAATCTGGCTTAGGGACATTAGATGCCCTAATCCTCAACTGATGGTAGCCAGATCTCAAATCAATATTGGAAAACACCTTGGCAACCTGAAGCTGATAAAATAAGTCATCAATCCTCGGAAATGGATACTAGTTCTTGATGGTGACTTTTCAACTGACGATAATCTATGCACATCCTCATCGATCCATCCTTCTTCTTCACGAAAAACACAGGCGCACCCCAGGGCGAGACACTAGGTCTAATGAAACCATTATCAAGCAAATATTGCAACTATTCCTTCAATTATTTTAACTCTGGTGAGGCCATGCGGTATGGCGGAATAAAAATAGGCTTAGTGCCCAGAACCAAATTAATGCAGAAGTCAATATCCTTGTCGGGTGGCATCCCCGGCAGGTCTGCAGGAAACACCTCTAGAAACGCACAG
The DNA here is from genome assembly GCA_005239495.1 of Nicotiana undulata. NCBI lineage: Eukaryota > Viridiplantae > Streptophyta > Magnoliopsida > Solanales > Solanaceae > Nicotiana > Nicotiana undulata. The sequence continues at coordinate 28,243 of ML264925.1, read as the reverse complement.
ACCACTGGTATTGAATCCATGGAAGGAACCTCTGCACTATAATCGTGAACATAAGCCAAATAAGCTAGACATCCCATCTCGACCATATGTCGAGCCTTCATATAAGAGATAATACTGCTGGTAAAATGGCCAGAAGTCCCTCTCCACTCTAATCGAGGCAACCCCAGCAAGGCTAAGTTCATGTCTTGGCATGGCAATCCAATATAGCGTGATAAGGTGACAGTCAATCCATACCCAAAATGACATCAAAATCAACCCTATCGAGAAGTAGAAGATCTACTATAGTCTCAAGACTCCTAATAATGACTACATATGAATGATAAATACGGTCTACAACAATAGCATCCTCACATGTGTGGACACATACACAGGTGCACTCAAATAATCACGAGGCACAACCAAATATGAAGCAAAATAGGATGACACATAGGAGTAAGTAGAACGCGGGTCAAATAGAACTGAAGCATCTCTGCTGCAAACCGAAACGGTACCTATAATAATAGCGTCAGATGACTCAACCTCAGGCCTGTATGGGAAAGCATAACATTGGGGTTGGGCCCCGCCACTTTGAACTATGTCCCTGGGACAACCTCTAGCTTGCTTGCCTCCACCTCTAACTGCCTGACCTTCGCCTCTAATAGTTTGGCCTCAACCTCTGGCTGCCTGACCCTTGCCTCTAGCTGGCTGAGCAGGCAGTGTGATCGGTTCCAACCCTACACCACTATATATTAGCGAGGAGTGGTCGATGCCGTTTTACCCGATAAGGACGGGATCGATTTCCACAGGGAGTTAATTTAGTTTGGAGTTGGGTTTCTAACTAATCTAGTTGTGCTTGTTGTTTCTAATTGAACTTCTAACCATAGTTAGGATTGTTTCTATTCTAATTCTATACTAATGAATGCTATAAATAATTTAAGTACAATATGTTTGTGAGAGGTTTTCAAAGTTTAAAAGGCATTAGGGAAGTGACTTCCGCCTAGGTGAGTATCTAATGGGATCGAGCATCTAGGACGATCTTGTTATGTTTGGGGTCGTGATATAACCTTCACACATAATTACTCACTCTATACCTCTCGGTAGTTTGAGTGACCTTGCCCAATTTGGCTTCCTCAAGCCCAAATAGGTGTTCATGCAACACAACTGCAATTGGCTCAAGTCAGGTATTACTATATCTAGGTTTAACTCTTTAATTGGGGCTATCAATCTATTGAATTCACCCTAATTCCTTGTTAGCCTACTTTTCCTAGACTTAGTCCCTCTTTATCAAGAAGATCCTAAGTTATAAAGGCACGAATCAGTGTTTGCAACCACCAATTCTACAATTAAAGCATGAAATAATCTAAATATCACTAACCCATAAACAATTAAGCCTTAAAATTAAAGACCCATTAAATACCCACACTAGGGTTGGGTCACAACCCTAGCTATGGGGTCTAGCTACTCATGATAGTGGTAGAAATCAATGATAGAGATGAAATAATAGCCATAATATTCAAATACAAGGTAAAAATCTAAATATTAAAGATAAATCTACTCTAAAATTACTCAAAATGGTAAAGCTCAACCGTTCACGTGCTCCCTAAAACAAAACTTAACCTAATAACGTCAAAAAGGTCTATTTATATACAGATGAAAATTTTGGACAAAAATGCCCCTACAGAGAATACGCGGACGCGTAAATCTGATCGCGTCCGCGTTTAAGCTTTCGCGGCCACGTAAAAGTGAGTGCGGTCTGTGTTTCTTGACTGGGTTTCGCTGACTGCCTAAATTCATCCGCGTCCGCGTAAGCTTCAATCGCGACCGCGTATTTTGGACGTGCACCACGTTCTTCTGTTAGGCTTCACTTGAAAAGTCTCTGAACCTCATATCACGCTCCCAGCGAAATTACCAATGCGTCTGCATTTGGTCAATTTGCGACCGCGTAATTTAGACGCAGACTGCGTTCTTCATTTGAGCCCAATTTGCAAGGCCTATGAATCTCGAACACCGTTGTCAGCGTAAATCCCATCGCAACTGCGCCAAAGGTTTCGCGGCCACGCTTTTATAGCGTGGTCAGCGATGGTGTTTGCTCTAAAATGAAGCTTCTCTGAACCACAATATCGCGGACCGTGTAATAGTATTCGCCTCAGTGGTGAACCCTACGCGGCCGCGCTTTTTCATCTCGGTCAGCGGTCTAGTTCCCAACCTTGAGTTTGTGCAAGCTTGACTCCTTCATGAGTTTATTTTGGATTCTTTGCCTCATTTTAACCAAACCCTGCAAACAAGCACATTAAGTTAGTTTTTGAGAATACCTTTACGCATTTTTGACCCAAAACCTAAGCAAAAGAGAGCAAATAATCGGCTAAAATTCGTAGTTATCAACTCCCCCAAACTTAAGCTTTTGCTTGTCCTCAAGCAAACAATGTAATTCCCACGCCCACAAGAAAAAGAAAGGAAAATTTCAGCTGTCCTAAGGTGACTTCATCAATCATCAATTGGGACTAACAATTACCCTTAACACAAATGCATTATCAACAACATTATGCTATGACTTCTTGAGTTTCATAGGTCTAATGTGACACAAGAGCATCAAGAGTTGACTCAATTCATCAAGAAAACTCGCACTATCACGTAGGTCATTGTGGATCCTAGACTCCTCCTCCTCTACTCTCCATGAGCCAATCTCACCTTATAGAATGTGACAGTCAAAACAAGGATTATAAAGAAGTGCACTCATCACTCTCAAAAGAACATCACAATTTCGGCTCTAAGTACCATAAGCTTTTCCCTCATGCAAATCACCACTAATGTAAGCTCACTCGACTTGAAATCCTATAGGGCTTTAGCGGGATGTAATGGAGGCTTTTTGGATCAAGGTCGGACATAATGAACTATGTCCGAGAGGGTCATAATAGAACGGATGAAGGCTTGTAATATGGAACATCATCAATAATCCCAAACGGCCTCTTCATTGTTCTATCCGCCATTTGCAATCTCATTGAAGTAGCTCTCGGTTGACCAATACCCAAAGTCTTGAATATGGAGTAAGGCATCAAATTTATACTTGCTCCCAAATCACAAAAGGCTTTTGCAAAATTCACACTACCAATGGTACATGGAATGGTAAATACGTCGGGAACTTCAAGCTTCGTAGCCATCGAGTGCACAATGGCACTCACTTGATGAGTCATTTTGATGGTCTCACAATCCATAGATCTCTTTTAAGATACCAAGTCTTTCATAAACTTGGCATATCCCGACATTTGCTCAAGAGCTTCCACCAAGGGCACATTGATTGACAAGCTTTTCATCATCTCAATAAACTTCTTAAATTGGTTTTCATTCTTTTGCTTTGCAAGTCTTTGAGGATAAGGTGGAGGAGGCCTTGGAAAAATAGCCTTGGATTTTGGCACTACCGTTTCTTGTATGTCTATCACGTGTTCCCTAGATGGGTTCACATTATTTTGAGTCTCCTCCTCGTTGTCATGAATATTGATCCTCGCTTCATCATTCAAATTCTATTCACTCACTTTCTAATCAACTATTGAATCATCATCATTTTTCAACACAACATCATCACTCACAACTTTATTTTGATTGGAGGTACTTGCTTCACCACCTCTACCGCTCCTTGTGGTCACCGCCATGGCATGGCCTGTATTGTTCCCACCCTTTGGGTTTACTACCTTGTTACTTGGTAGTGCCCCCTTAGGGAGAGTGTTCAATGCTTGAGTGATTTGACCCATTTGTACTTCTAGGTTGCGGATGGAAGTAGTGTGGGAGGCAATTTGAGCATCAGAATCGGCATTCCTTCCATCATTTGTTTGAACATTCTCTATCCGCCCCATTTCATTAGTTGAAGAACTTTACCCTTGAGGCTGATATGGGGGTGGATTGTTGGGTTGTTGATACATCGGGGGACTTTGAAAGCCCGACCCCCGATTTCCATTACCTCCCCAATTGTTGTTGTTGTTGCCATTCCAATTGTTATTGCCGCCCCAATTCTGGTTGTTGTTCCCCCAATTGTTTGAGTTGTTGTTGTTCCTATTGTTCCAATTTCCTTGGACTTGGTTTCCCCAACTTTGATTGTTTCCTTGCGATCTCCATTGTTGATTTGGAGCATTGTTCCGTTGTCCTTGATAGTTGTTGGCATACAATAATTCCTTGCTTTGGTCATTATAAGAATCATCTTAGTTGTAGTTACTACCACTTTGTTCATATTGATCTTGATTGCTTTTCACTTGTTGACCACGTTGTCTCCTCCTGTTGACCATTAAATTTATCCCTCCCATGGCATTGACTTTCTTTGTTCCCTGAACTTGCAGAAGTTGGGCCTTGGCTAACTGATTCATAGTAGTTGTTAACTCATCTATGGCTTGTTTGTGGTCTTGAAGTTCCTTGTGAAGATTGATTATATTAGGGTCCCCGTGAGTAACATTTGCCCGACTTTGCCAAGCTGAAGAAGTGTTAGCCATCTCAACAGGTATGTCTCAAGCCTCGGTATAAGGCAGCTTCATAAAATTACCCCTTACTAGCTGGTTCACCACACATTGGTTGGTCGTGTTTATACCCCTATAGAATGTCTGTTGGATCATTGCTTCAGTCATGCCATTATTGGGGCATTCCTTGACCATTGTTCTATGTCTCTCCCAGATTTCATGTAGGGGTTCATTAGGTTCCTGTTTGAAGGCTAAGATCTCATCCCTTAATGCTGCCATATGTCCCAGTGAGAAAAACCTGGCTATAAACTTTTCAGCCAACTCATCTCACGTGGTAATGGAATGGTTGGGGAGCCTTTTGAACCAGTCCAAAGCTTTCCCTCTAAGTGAAAAAGGGAACAATCTCAATCTCAGCGCATCCTCCGACACGTTTGTCTGTTTGCTTCCCCAGTAGGTATATACAAAGCCGTTTAGATGTTTATATGCATTCTAATGGGGAGCACTAGTGAAGAACCCTCTTTTCTCCAATAAGGTCAACATGACATATGTAATCTGGAAATTGCCCGCCCGGATCCGGGGTGGGACAATTGCACTTGCGTAACCTTCATTGGAAGCACCCGGTGTGCTGCCCTTGGAGGAGGTGGGGGAGGGTCTGGAATGTTGTCATTGGCCTGGCGTCCTCTTCTTTGAGCTTGAGGTACCAAATGAACCTCATCCTCACCATTATCATCTACCTCCTCTCCCCGGGAGAACATTGCCGAGAGGATCATTATTAGCCATTTTGTACCTAAAGCGATTAGCACACAAAAGTTAGTAAAATAGAAGGAAAGAAAAACAAGACACATAACAAGCCAGATAGATAGCCAAAACCGTTTAACTCCCCGGCAACGGCGCCAAAAGGACGGGATCGATTTCCACATGAGTTAATTTGGTTTGGAGTTGGGTTTCTAACTAATCTAGTTGTGCGTTTGTTTCTAATTACACTTCTAACCATAGTTGGGATTGTTTCAATTCTAATTCTATACCAATGAATGCTATAAATAATCTAAGTATAATATTTTTGTGAGAGTTTTTCAAAGTTTAAACGGCACTAGGGAAGTGACTTCCGCCTAGGTGAGTATCTAATGGGATCGAGCATCTAGGACAAGCTTGTTATGTTTGGGCTCGTGATATAACCTTCACACATAATTACTCACTCTATACCTCTTGGTAGTTTGAGTGACTTTGCCCAATTTGGCTTTCTCAAGCCCAAATGGGTGTTCATGCAACACAAATGAAATTGGCTCAAGTCGGGTATTACTATCTCTAGGTTTAACCCTTTAATTGGGGCTATCAATCTCTTGAATTCACCCCAATTCTTTGTTAGCCTACTTTTCATATACTTAGTCCCTCTTTCTCAAGAAGAGCCTAAGTTATAAAGGCACGAATCAGTGTTTGCAACCACCAATTCTACAATTAAAGCATGAAATAAGCTAAATATCACTAACTCATAAACAATTAAGCCCTAAAATTCAAGACCCATTAAATACCCACACTAGAGTTGGGTCACAACCCTAGCTATGGGGTCTAGCTACTCATGATAGTGGTAGAAATCAAAGATAGAGATGAAATAATAGCCATAATATCAAAATACAAGGTAAAAATCTAAATATTAAAGATAAATCTACTCTAAAATTACTCAAAATGGTAAAACTCAGTCGTTCACGTGCTCCCTAAAATAAAACTTAACCTAAAAATGTCAAAAAGGTCTATTTATACACAGTTGAAAAATTCCGGACAAAAATGTCCCTACGGAGAATATGCAGACGCGTAAATCTGACCGCGTCCGCGTTTGAGCTTTCGTGGACGCATAAAAGTGAGTGTGGTCCGCATTTCTTCGATTTTGGGCTTGGGTTGGACTGGGTTTCGCGGAACGCGTAAATTCATCCACGTCCACGTACGCGTAAGCTTCAATTGCGGCCGCGTATTTTGGACTCGGGTCGTGTTCTTCTGTTAGGCTTCACCTGCAAAGTCTCTGAACCTCATATCACGCTCCCAGCGGAATTACCACTGCCTTCATGTTTGGTCAATTCGCAACCGCGTAATTTAGATGCGGGCCGCGTTCTTCATTTGAGCCCAATTTTCAAGGCCTCTAAATCTCGAACACCGATGTCAGCATAAATCTTATCGCGGCCGCGCTTTTATAGCGCGGTCAGCGGTGATGTTTGCTCTAAAATGCAGCTTCTCTAAACCTCAATATCGCGGACCGTGTAATAGTATCCGCCTCAGCGGTGAACCCTACACGGCTGCGCTTTTCCATCGCGGTCAGCGGTCCAGTTCCTAGCCTTGGGTTTGTGCAAGCTTGACTCCTTCATGAGTTTATTTGGCTTCTTTGCCTTATTTTGACCAAACCCTGCAAGTAAGCACATTAAGTTAGTTTTCAGGAATACATTTATGCATTTTTGACCCAAAACTTAAGCAAAAGAGAGCAAATAATAGGCTAAAATCTAAGTTATCACGGTGCAGCAACTAGTGCCGGGACTATGGAACGAGAACTTGATGATGTGGCATGACGCCCAATAATCTCGAACAAGTCCTCCTGATATGCCCATAACCATCACACTCGAAACATCCATCTTGGTGTTGTGGCTGCGAAAATTAAGACTGGCCCGAACGGGCCGGATAACCATGGTAATAACTCTGAATAGGAGGTGCACTGTAGGCTAGTAGTCCAGAATGAGGCACATAAGTACCACGACTCCTTGAAGCACTGTGGGATTCCTGAAGCGCTGAATAAAACGGCCTGGGAGGATGGCCTCTACCAAAAGTACCCCTGCCTCCAGATGAGGCACTGCTGAACCCACCGGAATGACGAGGTCTCTTGTTAGACCCTTGAAATCCCTGAGCAAGAACCATCTCGACTCGCCTGGCGACATTGGTAGTCGCCGAAAAGGAAATCTCTCTCTCTCTCTCTCTCTCTCTCTCTCTCTCGGTAGGAAGTCGAAGAAGATCATGATGGGCTAACTCCACAAAGCGGGTCTGATACTGAGTAACAGTCATATTGCCATGCTGGAGACGCTCGAACTGACGGCGATACTCCTCTCTCAATGTGATAGGGAGGAACCTCTCTAGGAAGAGCTGAGAGAACTGGTCCCAAGTAAGAGCAGGCGACCTAGATGGTCTGGTCAACAAAAAATCTCTCCACCATTTCTTAGCGGAACCAGTCATCTGAAAAGAGGCAAAATCGACCCCATTGGTATCCACTATACCCTTGTTTCGTAGCACCTCATGACAACTGCCGAGATACTCCTGGGTTCCTCTGAAGATTCACCACTGAAGTGAACTGTAAAGAGCTTAGCAAACCTATCCAATATCCATCATGCCATAGATTACATAGCTGACCCATCATCGGCTTGTGCCGCAACAATCGACTGAACTACTCCGACTAGATGAGATGCTGGATTCTGATACTCAGGAGCCATCTGCTCTAGAGTGTGGGTACCAGGAGTCTGTGCTCCTCATCCAGCTCGAGAGACGGCTGGTGCCATGTTAAATGCGTCAATCTGGACCACAGTCTCCATAAGGCCCACCAAACGGACCAAAGCGTCCCGAAGCACTAGGGTAGTAATGAACCCCTACGGAACCTGAGCTAGCCTGACAGGAACAGTCTGGGTTGGAACCTCCTCGTCAAAATCTACCTGAGACTCCACTTCTGGTGCTGCTGCTCGGGCTCTGGGCTAAGCCCTGCCCCTGCCTCTAGCACTGTTTCGGCCTCAACCCATGCCCCTCGTAGGAGCTGCCATTGGGGCTCTGGCTGCTGCTCAACTTAAGATGTGGTACGTGTTCTTACCATCTGCGAGAGAATAAGAGTACAAGAGTTCAATTAGTATTGAGAGAAAAATATTGCACGACAGAGAAGAATATGAGTGAAATTTGTTCCTAAACTTCATAGCCTCTGGAAGTTAAGTACATACGTCTCCGTACCAATCTTTAGACGTCTCCGTACCGATCTTCAGACTCTACTAAGCCTACTCGTGAATTGTGAGACCTAGGCAACCTAGTGTTGTGATACCAACTTATCACGACCCGGAATTGCTACCTTCAAGAACGTGATGGCGCCTAATATTCACTTGCTAGGCAAGCCAACGTTAGGGAATCTTAATGCCAACTTTAGCCAATTTCAATAACAATAACAATTAAGTTATACATAAGCTAAAACTGATATGCGGAATAACATAAAACTCATAATATCTGATACATTTAGGATCTGGAGTCACAACTCAGGAGCTACTATTATTTACTACAAACATAAACTGAAAAGAAATACACTGTTCTGAAAGGAATGGAACAGTAAAATATTGTGACTAGGAAGAGACTTCAGGGTCTGCAGTTGCCAGCAGATCTAACTTGGGTCTCCTGTTGAGAAAGTCCAGTTGCTAACCTCACGATCAGCCCGGGCCGGTACCAAAATCTGCACAAGAAGTGCAGAGCGTAGTATGAGTACAACCGACTCCATGTACTATGTAAGAACCGAGCCTAACCTCGACGAAGTAGTGACGAGGCTAAGGCGGGTCACTCACACTACAACCAGTACGCAATATAAATAATATAGACAGAAAAGGAAATACAGAACGAAATAAAAAGTTCAATTGAAAGTAATAGCTACAGCTTCAGGAATAAGTTAGCAATGTGCAAAATTTACCAATCCTTAAGTACAAAAGGAAATACCGTAAAAACTATCACAGCTCAGAGGAATATAAACACGCAGGTTGTTGTGGCGCGCAACCCGATCCCACCGTACGTCACATAATCCTCCCGATCCCACCGTACGTCACATAATCCTCCCTTGTTTCCTCGTAATAACATTAACAACAAAGAGTGTATATATAGGTGTTGCGGCGCGCAACCCGATCCCACCATATCAAAATATAATAATCATAGTTCAGCCTTATTCCACCAAAATAATCCACCCTTATTACACTTGTTGTGACTAGCAACTCGTTCCCACCGCACATTATAGATTCACCCTTATTCCACCTCATCATACCACCCTTATTTCACCTGTTGCGGCATGCAACACGATCCTACCATATCAATATCAAGTATTCAATATGCACAGTGAAACTTATAATTCAAAACACAGAAAAGCCTTTACAATATCTAAATACCAAACTGAAACAAATAGGAAATCTTGTACAACATGATAATCCGCATAAGTAATACTACACAGCGAGACCAATCCAGAATTTACAACTAGAAGATGCAACTAAACCAACTTGAGTAAATAGTAGAAGATCATGAGACTATGAGAAGATCTATTATCATAAATAAAAGGAAACGGTGAGTAACAGGTAGCAATTAGGCATGGGAACACATTTAGAGAATATAACAATTAAGACATGGAAGAGATAATATAAGAAAAGTGGGAAAACGGGGAAAATAGGTAATTTGGCGGCGCACAAGCACTCGTCACCTCACATATACGCCGCTCACATGAAATTCACATAGCACATAGTCCGAGGGTTCCTAATTTCCTCAAGTCAAGGTTAGACACAACACTTACCTCGCTCCAAAGACCACTCAATGCTCAACCACATCTTTGCCTCTTAAACAAGCCTCCGAACCAAATCTAGAAAATTACCAACCAAACGATTCCAATCAAGCCTTAGGAACTACCCACGATTGCAAAGAATTCAATTTAGGTCATTTTTTAAAAAGTCAACCCTCGGCCCTGCTTGGTGCAATCCCGAAGTTCGGACCAAAACCGGATTACCCATTCACCCCCGAGCCCGGTTATATAATTTGTTTTTAAATCTGACCTCAATTTTTTGAGGTCTAAATCCCCAATTTATAAAATCTCTAAATTCTACCCAAAACCCCTAATTTCCACCATGAAAACACAAGATTTAAGGTTGAAATCTTAGGAAATGTAGTGAAATATTGAAAGAAACTAGTTTAAAATCACTTACTGATGATTTGAGGAAGTAAAGTTCTTTGAAAAATCGCCTCTAGGGTTTCTCGTTTTGAAAATTCTAAAGAATGAGCAAAATCTCGTCTATGTCAAGTTTTACCCAGCTGCAGATGTCGCATTTGCGACCCCGCAAATGCGAAGAAACCATCGCAGTTGCGAAGTCCTTGCATCTCTGCATTCATCGCATTTGTGATGAGAAGTTCGCAAATACGAACACTGAGTTTCAGCAAATGCAACCATTTGATCGCATTTCTGATCATTGCCCCAACCTAACCCCCTTCGCAAATGCGAAAATCATGTGGCCAAGCTACTCTTCGCAAATTCTAACCCATCATAGGTCACAAATGCGAAGCTTGATCTCACAAATGTGAGATCAGAGGTCTGCACCAAAATTGAAACACCAGCAATATTTTCTAAGTCCAATTTCACTCTGTAGCCTATCCAAAACTCTCCTGAGCACTCGGGGCTCTAAAACAACTGTGCAGACAAGTCTAAAAACATCATACAAACTTGCTCGCGCGATTAAATCGCCAAAATAACACCTAGAACTACGAATTGAACACCAAATCAAATGAAATTTTCAAGATCAAACCAACTTCGTTTCTCACCAAATTTGATAAACAAGTCATAAATGTTGTACTGGACCTATACCGGGCTCCGAAACCAAAATACGGACCGCGAGATCCAAAAGTCAAACACCGGTCAAACATTTAAAATTCATGAAGTCCTAAACTTTCAAAATTCTACAAAATGCAATAACTCGGGCTAACGACTTCTAAAATTCGATTCCGGGCATACGCCCATGTCCCAAATCACAATACGAACCCACTGGGACCGTCAAAATACGAATTCGGGTCTGTTTCCTCAAAACGTTGACCGAAGTCAACTCAAATGGATTTCAAGGAAAATTTTCATATTTTTCTTATTTTTAACATAAAAGTTTTTCGGAAGACGTCAGGACTACGCACGCAAATCGAGAAAGGCTAAAATGAGGTGTTTAGGGCTTCGAAACACAGAATTGAGTTCTAATATATAAGATGACCTATCGGATCATCATATTAACAAATAATAAAAATAGGACCGTACAACGAGAGGGAAAATAAGAAGATGAAGAACTAAAAGAGAAAAGTAGCGAAGAAAGAAAAGAAAGAAAAGGGAACAAGGACAACTTAATAAACCATGGCACCTAGAATCAGTTTGGACTTAGGGTTTCACCCTTTACTTATATACACCTTTTTGTAATATACTAATACTCACATAAAATTTTACTCGAGCATGCGCTTGATGTGACATCCACAATTTCCTACATAGATCCGCGCCTGATTGTCATACTATTATGTGACATTATTTATATGGAATATGCAACTTCTTCATGACAATGTAAATATTCGAGAACTTAACAAAAAATTTAAAGTTATTCAAGAAAACGTAATGGGCATAGATTGTGGCCTAACGTGCTTTCTAATATTAGAGAATCGAGAATCAGTCTTTCTTATCCGGGAAAAATTGTTAAACTAGATCAAATGTTAATTAGTTGCAACCACTAGGAACTGAAAATGAAATGTTGAATGATTATAATATGTTATGGATAGGGCGCAAATATAATTTGTTTAATTTACTACCTAATTGTAACATTAATTTGATAACCGAAACCATGTATGATAAGTATATCCTGCTTATCCTCATTTTTTCAGAACAATATACATCCACATGACGCTGCCTCCATTATAATTAATCTACTTCATTACTGCAGTTTCTTAATTTTTTTAGTTAGTGCAATTTGATTGATATCAATATGTTTTCTATATTTTCTTTTTCTCAATTGCCACCATCTTCATGGTATATAAACACTTAGTTTCAGTTAGTTCTTAAATGATATATATGATGGTGGAATTATTCTTACTCTGTCTATGGATTCATAAAATTCATGTTCCTTCCTGAAATTTTCACGGTTTACGTTAATGGTCTAAATATTGAAGATGTAGGATGTGTTGGTATAACGCAAAATGTTTTTCATTTTTCGGTGTTTGGTACGCAAATTAAGGAAAATATTTTCTCAAGAGCATTCATAAATAATTTTGTTACAATAAACATGAAGCCATAAATTTTCAAACCAACAACCTTCCGAACCCACAAATTTCATAAACTTCTGAACCGCAGAACTTTCGAAACCACGAAATTTCGAACCCGTAAACTTTATAATTTCTAATCACAGAAATATCTGACTCATAACTTTGGAACTTGTAAAATTTCGAACCTGTAAACCGAAAGATGAAAATAGTAAAACTGAAAATATATAAAATAATATTTTTTCTCGAGGGGTTAGAAAAAAGCAAAACAAAAATTTAAAAATTACAAGAAAAAAATACTTTTATTGTGCGGGGTGAGGGGTGGTGTAGAAAAATGAAAAGCGGAAATTTAAAATTACAAAAAAAAAGTAAATATTTTTTTTTGCGGGGTGGGGTGGGGTAGTAGGGTCGGTGGTGACGGAAAAAAAATATTTTTGGAGAAAGGGTATGGGGTGGGGTTCTATAGGTGGGTGTGGAGTAGGTATGAAATAGGGAGGGAAGCTTGAGAAGGAGTTTTGGAAAATGTTTTCCCTTCTCTTCTCTTTATAAGAAAAACATTTTCCTACAATTAGAGGAAAATGAGTTGATAAGGAAAAAAAAATCCAAAACATTTAAACCAATCAAACATGAAAAAATATTTTCCAAAAAATGTTTTCCATCGTACCAAACACACCCGTAATTAATGTGTTATTTAAATGTTGAGTTTGTCTAATTGTCGATAGTAAGTCAATCCTCTTGTTCCAATTTATGTGTCACTATAACTATTTAAAGAGTCAAAGTGGTTTTTCTTTGACCTTAATTAATTCTAATATTTTGAATTATCATCTATATTGACACACCATATTTAAGGGGAGGTTTCATGGTATATATTGTTCACTGATGATATAGTTCTTATCAATGAGACGCGAAGTGGCGTTGATGAGAAACTGGAGGTATAGAGGCAGGCCCTAGAGTCCAAAGATTTCAAGTTGAGTAGGATTAATTAAGACGGAATACCCGGAGTGTAAGTTTAGTGGCGTGACGGGAGAAGTGGACGTGGAAGTGAGGCTCGACTCACAAGTCATTGGCAAGTGAGGAAGTTTCAAGTACCTAGGGGTCAAATATCTAGGGAAATGGGGAGATCGACGAGGATGTCACACACCGTATTGGAGTGGGGTGGATGAAATTGAGGTTAGCGTCTGGAATCCTGTGTGACAAGAATGTGCCAACGAAACTTAAAGGTAAGTTCTATAGAGTGGTAGTTAGACCGGCTATGTTGTATGGAGATGAGTGTTGGCCAACCAAGTATGCACATATCCAGAAGATGAAAGTAGCTGAGATGAGGATGATGATATGGTTGTGTGGACACACCAGCTTGGATAAGATAAGGAATGAAGATATTCGGGAGAGGGTGAGCGTTGCTCCCATGGACGACAAGATGCTAGAAGTGAGGCTTAGATGGTTCTGGAACATGAGGAGGAAAAGCCCATATGCCCCGGATAGGAGGTGCGAGCGATTGGCTTTGGCAGTTATGAGAAGACATAGAGGTGGCCTAAGAAGTATTGGGGCGAGGTGATCGGGCAAGACATGACGCAACTTCAGATTTTCGGGGACATGGCTCTTGATAGGAAGGTTTGTGGGTTAGGTGGTAGTCGAGCATTTTTTCTCTTTGTACCGATTAGTCCGATATAGTTTTGTTTAGGACTGCTAGCGGGTTATATTGTGTGCATACTTTTTTTCTCCTTTTGCATAGTAGTGGGTTATTACTCTTCCACTTATTTGTTGTCTCGTTCGATTGCTGAGTAGTAATTCTCTAGCTTCTTTTGTTGTTACGTATTTATTCTTTGTTCTTTTCTGATACTATTGTCTCGTCTATTGAGCCGAGAGTCTTTCGGAAACATCCCCCTATCCCCCGAAGTTGGGGTAAGGTCTGCGTCACTCTATCTTCCTTAGACCCCACTAATCGAATTCTACTAGGTGGTTATTGTTTTTGTAGTATCTATATTGAATCACAATATCTTTTATATAGTTTCTAATATGTAGCTCTGATTTTAGAAATACCAAAAATTAAATAGTTTGATTCTCGTATTTTGAACTGTTACATAAAAAGGTAATGAGGCATTAAGTACTAGTTGATAACGCGCAAATAAAGTACATTATTTGTTAAAATATTTATATATATATATATATATATAAAGAGAGAGAGATAATGTTTTCAAATATATTAGATCTCTCGTCACAGAAGATTCAACATCTGGTACTCGGGAAGAGTTTAAATTACATGTACTAATGTAAAAATTATTTACATAATTAAGTCAGTTAAAGTCTTATTATAAGTAAATCTATTTAATAGTATTAATTATTAATCTAAGAAAAAAATATAAATAACCTACTATAACAAATGAAATTACATTGATGACATAAGAAATTTATTACTATCAATATATATAACTTAAATCCGTTTAGAAAACAAACAAGTACAGGACCAATTGAGGACCCCATGTACTACAAAGTTACACACACAAACTGATTTATGACTACTACCTAATAGTCTGATGTTTGCATAGTAATGAAATTGGACCATAATGTTAGTGGAAAATAACGTAAATTCGAAGAAAAAGCTTGGGATATATATTTTTATTGAGTCGTGCACTATTGTGATCAACATTATCCATGATTTTTTCTTACAAGAATAATTGCTTCCGACTGTGTGGCAGCCACTTGCCCTACAATATGCCACCAACACCCACAAATGTTTTCTGGTTGAGATTTTATATATGGGAGGATGGGGAGGGCTTTGTTAGGCTCCTACGTACTAAAGAAAACTTCGTTTTTTATATTCGAACTCAAGACATCTGGTTAATATAAGAATAAAGACAAAGCTATTCACCATACTAAGGCTTAGTGTTCTAATAAACTCTTCTAAGTAAGTGTGAGAGTACTTATTTTATAATTCAGTATTAAAAATTCCAATTTCATTAGACTCCACTCCAAAAATTATTATACTTAAAAAGTTGAGAAACTTACAAACCTATCGTTGGGTATAGATATAAACTGTTAAATTAGTTCCCTAAATACACGAGAAACTTTTCGTATGGTGGTAAAGAGGCTCAAAAGTTATTGTCACGAGTATGAATCCCCACGCGAGATATGAATGTCATTTTAACCTGATCTACTTTTACCTTCTTTTTCTATCTTAAGAAATGATTCCACGCGGATAACATTTCCATGTTTGGAAGTGTGTCATTTTTGGTAAACTGCATAGTCTTGCAACTCTTACCCAGGGGCGGATGCGGGTCCGAATTCTTTCCGTTGGAAAATTATACTGTATATATTAAACAAAAATCGATTTGTACATTTATGTATTATGTTTTGAACCCCCTTACATAGTTTAAAAGTAAAGCCCAATGATTAAGGGGTTCAAAATCTTTGCTAGGTTGTTGGTTCAATTCCTAGACCACAATCTCTTTTGATGTTCGAACCCCCTTAGCGGAGATCCTACCTCCGCTACTACTCTTACCTCGCATATTCAGAAGTGGATTCAGAATTCAAATTTTATGAGCTTCATGTTCTAATATAGCAATATCAAGTTAGTAACTAGATTTTGAATTTTATTTTTGTACATGCTTAATGAAATTTTAATCCAAATTAATACAAGATTTTGATTAAAGTTATTAGATTAAGTAAAACTCCAAGCTAACTGTCACGACCCAAAACACACATGTCGTGATGGCGCCTATCTCAATTCTAGGTAAGCCAACAACCCGAATAAATCATGAAATTCTTTAAGTTTGAAAGCATAAGAAATAAATTTATGAGAAAATCCCATAATTTCTGATACAAAGTACAACGTTGCGAAACCCAGCGTCACTAAGTACATGAGAATCTAAATGACAACATAGTCTGACTGATAAAAACAATGTCTGGAAATATATAACACAGTTCAAACAACTGAAAGGAAAGAGAGTCAAGGTCAACGGACGCCAAGGCAACTACCTCGATAGTCTCAAACAGATAAAACTCCATAATCTAGCAGCTCCCATATCCGGGAATACCAGAATCTACACACGAAGTGCAAAGTGTAGTATAAGTACAGCCAACCCAATGTACTCAATAAGTAACAAGACTAACCTTTGGGTGAAAGTAGTGACAAGCTCAACAGGTACAATCCAATATAGGAATAACAATACAGAAATATAGGCATGCTTTCAGGTTTAACAGTTAAACTCGATACAAGTAATAGTAGACCAAATCCGAATGAGGTGAGGAAATATGACATCTTTATATTTACATGCCAATGTACATGCTGTATGCGATGCACTACAATGAAAGACTTGCGTACTCGCACTCTTAGAGTACTCAATCACTCATTACTGTGTGTGTCAGACCCAGCCCTCACTATAAATAGCAGTTGACTATCAGTCACTCAGTACTATATAGGGCCAATCCAACCCAAGGAAGATCCATTCCCAAATATATATGTTTAGGGCCAATCCAGCCCAGGGAAGATTCATTCCCAAATATAAATGTTTAGGGCAAATCCATGCCCAGGAAAAATTCACCCCAAAAATGAATATCTCGGGTAACTCCATGCCCGGGAAAGATCCATCCCCAATTATAATATCTAGCGCAACTCCATGCCCGGGGAAGATCTATCCCCGAATATAAATGTCAATTGCACACTCTGTGAGGTTTGCAGACTTCGGAGGGGACTTTTCAGCCCAAGCGCTATAATAGCTAGATCCAGTCATAAATAAATAAAAATATGTTGTAGCGTGAAGCCTGATCCCAAAAATATCACTTAAAACCAGGCCTTCGGCCTCACTCAGCCATTAATCTCTTCAGTTTTTCGGACTCGCAATGTCATGAAAATCAGCCCGACATGATGCATCAATGATGACAATAGAGACTGAGATATGATATGCAAATGATAGATGTGACTTAGTACATAATTGTAAATTAAAGTAATTCAACAACAACACGATCTCTGTGAGTCCCAAAATACCGGCACATAGCCTAAGCATGATTTTTAACAAGTGTCTCAACTCAATTTTTCCAACACGTGGAAGAAATGTGGAGAGATGACACGATTGTTTGACTACGCAATTCGCAGAATCAATTAAGTCTAATATCAATTGTGTACGCCCACACGCCCGTCACCTACCATGTATGTCACCTCCAAACCAATAACATAACACGTAATTTCAGGATTTATGCCCTCAGAACATGTTTAGAAGTGTTACTTACCTAAAATCGTGCAAATCTCTATTCCAATAAGTCCATGCCTCGCGAATTGGCCTCTAAACGCCTCGAATCTCGTCATAAATAATTCGATATAATCAGCAGGAGGTATAGGAATCAGTTCCATATGAAAATGCTAGGTTACACAATATAATTCGAAAAGTCAACTCAAAAGTCAACAGTGGGCTCACGTCTCAGATTCCGACAAAAGTTACAAAATATGAACGCTCATTCAACTACGAGTTCAACCATACCAAATTTATACATCAACTCGACCTTCAAATCCGAAGTTCTATTTTCAATTCCCGAGGCTCAAATTCTCAATTTACACCTAAATTTCACGTAATCTAGTCGGAAAATCCAATAATAATTCAATATTATTGAGTAACAATGATCACAAGTGACTTACTCAAAAATTCACGTGAAATCTCTCTGAAAAATCGCCCCAAAATGTGTTTGAAAGTCCAAATATGAGAAGAAAATCTCGGACCCTTCGAATATATTCTGTCCACGGCCTTTCGTATCTGCGACCAACTTAGCCACATCTGCGGTCTCGCAGATGCGAGACTTCACTTCGCTTTTGTGGCTTCCCCCGCTTCTGTAGACTCGCTTCTGCGGCAATAATCCCGCTTCTGCGAAGTAGCCTGCCATCTCGTTTTCCGCTTCTGCGATCCACCCGTCGCAGGTGCGACTTCGCTTCTGTGGTCAGCCATGCGCACTTGTGACCAATGCCTTCCCTAGCCCAGTACGCGTCTGCGACCACATTGTCGCTTATGCGGTCGCGCACCTACGACCAATTCCATTGCAGGTGCGATCGCACCAGAACTGGAAAATTTCTAGAATTGCTCCATGTCAAATTTTCGATTTGTTAACCATCCGGAATCCACCCGACGCCCCTGGGACCTCAACTAAATATATCAACAAGTTAAAAACATCATAAGTATTTAGTCGATGCCTCAAATTACATTAAACAACACTAAAAACACGAATCACACCCCAATTCAAGCCTAATGAAAATTCACGAATTCCAACTTCTACAGTCGATGCCGAAACCTATCAAATCGGTCCGATTGACCTCAAATTATGCACACAAGTCATAAAGAACATACTAAAATTTCCGGAATCGGATTTTGACCCCGATATCAGTAAAGTCAATTCACGATCAAACTTCCAAACCTTCTATTTCCAGCTTTCGCCATTTCAAACCAAAATCAACTACGAACTTACAAATAAATATCCGGGCGCACTTCTACGTCCAAAATCACCATACGAAGCTATTGGAACCGTGAAAATTCTATTCCAGAGTCGTTTTCACATAAGTCATCATCCGGTCAATTATTTCACCTTAAGCTTTTAATCTTGAAGTTAAGTGTCCCAATTTATTCCAAAACATCCCCGACAGTACACATAATCATAATTGAGTATCAAATAAGTAGTAAATGAAGAAACGGGGCTTAAATACTCAAAACGACCGTCAGTATCGTTACCCTAACCTTTTAGCTCTGCCCCTACTTAAATTCCAGTTGATCATGATTAAGACATTCACCAAGGAATGCCATGCATCAAAGTGGTATCAGACTCTCAACATGCATGTAAGAAACATTAAAATACACAAAAAGATAGCCTCATATCGTAAAGGAGAGTAGCTTTTACAAGTAATGTTTAATTATAAGGTTCACAATACTCCAATCCCATTTTCTGAAAACGACAGAATACGACCTACTTATGTGACTCACCACACATTAAAAACATTTTGGGAGCAGGGAAAGAGTGTTTTTAATGGGAGCAGGGAAAGAGGAGGGCGGGAGGCGGAGCTGGATTGAAATTTATGGGTTTTAAATTAATTATTTATATATATTCAATGAATTTTTTAAAATAAACAGAAAAGGTCCTAATATGCTCTTGTATTATACGAAATTGAACACATTTGTCCTTCGTTAATATTTTGGCACATATATGTCCTTACCGCCACATAATTGGTCCATATATTTCCTGGTACTATACGAAATGGAGCGAGCACATTTGACCTTCGTTAATACTTTAGCCCATATATGTCCTTGTTATCACATAGTTGGTCCATATATGCCATTTTCGAAACGGAATCCACCCAAACTAATTAGCTCTTTCGTTAACTATATTAAAGTGCATTACAAACACCATTATCTTTTTATTAGTACTTTTTAATTTTTTCTTTACCTTTCTCTTTTCTTTCTTCTTTTCTTCTATTCTTTTTTCTTTTTCTTTCTCCCATATCTGATTTTCCCATTGCTGATGCCTTCTCTATTTTTGTCACCAATTTCACGTGACAAAACTTATAAACCCATAGGTTCTTCTGACCGGAAGTAGATGAAAATTATCGGAGAAATTTCTACCTTCACCAAATTAACCAAATTAACACCACAAAAAATTAACCAAATTAACATCACTGATTTTTTTTCCCGCTTTAGTTAATTTGGTGAAGGTAGAAATTTCTCCGACAACTTTCATTTCCTTGCGAGCAGAAGAACCTGTGGGGTTTGTGATAGTAAAATTAGCAAGAATTTATGAGTTTTTGTCATGTGAAATTAGTGACAAAATGGAGAAGGCATCAACAATGGGGAAAATCGGATATGGGAGAAAGAAAAAAGAAGGAAAATAAAAGAAAAGAAAAAAGAAGTAAGAAAAGAGAAAGGTAAAGAAAAAAACTAATAAAAAAGAAATAGTGTTTGTAACACTTTAGTATAGTTAACGAAAGAGCTAATTAGTTTGGGTGGATTCCGTTGCGAAAAGGGCATATATGGACCAACTATGTGACAACAAGGATATATATGGGCTAAAGTATTAACGAAGGAAAAATATGCTCAATTTCGTATAGTACAAGGTCTTATATGGACCAACTATGTGACTGTAAGGACATATATGTGCCAAAGTATTAATGAAGGACAAATATGTTCAATTTTGTATATTATAAGGGCATATTAGGACTTTTTCCGTAAAATAAATGCATAGTTTGTACCAAAGCTAATGAGTTTGGCCGAACATGTAGGTTCCATTCTCCTTCTGCCTCTGGGGGAGATATATTTAGGGCTTGTACTTCAACGAGGCGTAAGCCCCATGGGTGTTTAATTTTTAATATTTTATAAAATAATATAATTACAGTAAATATTTATAAACAGGTAAAATTACGTAAAAATTAAAAAAAACTATAAATATGTGAAAAGTACATATATATATATATATATATATATATATATATATATATATATATATATGTGTGTGTGTGTGTGTGTGTGTGTGTGTGTGTGCTACATTCCTACAAAAAACTAGTCAAAATAATATATTATATGCTACTTACAAGCACAAGTAACTTGAGTCAAAAAGAATAAAGTTTTCTACATGGAGGAACAAAAAGAATGACTAACCTGCAATGTGAACTTTGAACTTGCAGCTATGAAGAAGAATGAAGTTCTCTTTGTATTTGTTAAAAATAATTGAATATTCATTGATTTTAGGAGATATTAGCAATAGCGGACAAGATAATAATGGAAAAAGACCATAAATTAGGTCTTCAATAAATAAAAAAAAGGTCTTGAATTTTAAACTTAAAATATTTCAGTTCCTTTTAAAAGCTTTTAAGTAACTACAAGCTGACTTTTGAGAATTTGGATATTATATGAAGGACTTATTCAAAAAAAGAATTATTTTAACTTGAAAAAGTCTCTTGCCATTATGCCTCACTAAAAAAATGCGCCTCAAATACCCGAGCATACGCCCCGAATTATTGGCGTACGTCTCTTGAGACTTTCGCCCCACAACATCACCTCGGGGCTTTTTTGGCGTGCCTCGCCCCAGGGCTCGCCCCAAAAACGCCTTTTAAAACACTGCCTACAATCACTTTGATTGTAGCAAAATGCTCAAGCTTACTCTACCCCAAGACTTGAATTCTCTCACAGAGAACAACCACTTGAAATGCTTCTTGTATAAGAAAATATGATTATAACTCAATAAGCCTAATACAATATAATAAACTAGACTAGGAAATAAATTTGACATTGTATCAACAAGTTCTCTAGTCTGGTTCTTCTGCACATTCCAGCCTTCAATATTCACTTTAGAATTTTGAATTCATTTTTTCTTATTTTTCTCTCACTTTTACTCTGAAGAAATAATAAAAGTGCGTACTTGCAATGAAGTAAACTTGAACTACATATAGGTAACACGTTAGTAGCATAAACAATTCAGATCATAAAAGAAAACAAATAATGAAATACCTTATCACGTGGAAAACAAATATTTGTGTGATTATAAGATTTTTCTCGTCCATAAAATATAAAAGTATGTCTTTTAGATTTATGCCTTTTTAACAAGAAGTATATATAACAGCGGAAATCAGAGCTACTGCATTTACTGTGAGCTAGAATAATCGGGAGAAAATAAAAAATAGCTAAATACAAATGGTAATTAAATAATAGCCACATATTCAAAAGTTACCGAAATTAGCCACTTTTCATGTAAAGATAAATATGAACGAAAACACTGTTCAAAATCCGGAAAATATTCCAGCATAATATACTGGAGTCCAGTATAATATAAAGGTGGAGCGTAATATGCTGGAAGTTCAAATACATGTGCTCCAATCTCCAGTATATTATGCAGGAACTTTCCGTGTTGCGAAAAAATAGTGGCTATTTTTATGACTTTGCAAACGCTGGCTATTTTTCAATTTTCAGTCCGAAAACTGGCTAAGCCGTGCTATTTTTACAGAATGATAGGATAATAAGAAATGGGTATCTCAAAAATTCACCACACTAGCTAATTCTTGTATTTTTTTAATTTTTTTTTCTAGATGTGTATCCACATTAAAATACAAGTAGGTAGATGGAATGCCATCTAAATGTGACTGGTGATTACTTGCTCAAATAATTTATATTCCTCAGTTCTATTTTATTTTTATACAACAGTAATATGCTAAACATGAAATTGAGAACTTTAATTGGCATATGCATTACATGTATTGTATTAGTGGTAATGATAAATTAACATAATGATTTCAAAGTAAGTTGATAGAGAAATATCGTAAAGTCTAAGTTTTAAATAGTTAATTAATTTAAATTCCCTAAAATTATATAAATATTATTAGTGGAGCTGTGTCAAATACTTTATGAGTTCAAAAGAAAATTTTGATATATATATATATATATATATATATATATATATAGTGGAGTTGTGTCAAATATTTTATGAGTTCGAAAGAACAAGATCTCTGGTTAAGGTCAAAGATGGAGTATAATAAGAAGGATTCGGAAAAAAACGATCAATTATGGTCGGTCAAAAAATCGACCAAAGTTGGTCAGTTTTTCAAATTATTTTTTTTAATTTTTTTTTTACGAAACCGACCAACTTTTGTCGGTTTTCTTTGGCGCAAAAATGGGAGAAACTATTTTTGAGTTCCGCAAAATTTATTTTTCAAAAACTGACCAACTTTGGTCAGTTTTTCATTTAAATTAAATTAAATTAAATTAAATTTTAAAAAAATCAACCGACATCGGTCGGTTAATTCGGCCGACCATTTTAGAAAACCGACCAACTTTGTTCGGTAATTTTATATTTTAATAAAATCGATCAACTTTGGTCGGTTATTTTCGTACGAAAATACAATTAAAGAGTATAAATGAAATAAAAGAGAGCCTTAAAACAAAATGCACCAATGGTCTAGTGATAGAATAGTATCCTGCCACAGTACAGACTCGGGTTCGATTCGCAGATTGTGTATGTTTTAATTACATAATTGTTGGTCGGTTTTTTTCGGCAATATATATATATATATATATTTTTTTTTTAATTTAACCGACCAGCTTTGGTTGATATGTCCTTCCGACCTTTAAAATATCGTCCACACTGTAGGCATATAATTTTTATTAAAATTAAATCCATAAAATAATTTGGACTATATGTTAAATTCAAGATATATTGGTCCAAATAAATATTATGGGCTAATATATAAATGAATTAATTATATAGGTCCAATATATGTGATTGGGCTAAATTGATGAGCCCACTTCATTAGGCCCAATATGCCATCTTCCTAGAGGCCCAGTGCCACGTGTCAAATGACGTGGCATGCCAAGTCAAATAAAAGAGCCAATAGGACCATGCCATGTGTCAAATGATGTGGCAATCCAAGACAAATAAATGAGCCAATTAAATCATGCCAAGTGTCTGGATGGTATTGGTCAATTCAAACGGACCAATCAAATCGCAGAGCCACACCACTCCTTACAACTATAAATAGAGGTCTTCATAAAGCTAGAAGACACCAGAAGTTATAACAAGAAGCAAGCAGAGAGCTCGTGGATCAAACACCGCAGATTTCTCTACAAGCTACAAGTTCAAGCATTCAAGCACTCAAGCTACAAGTTCAAGTCAAGATCAAGAACAAAAGCAAATCAAATACCAAGGCGTTCGAGATCAAGTTACTTGTTCGTGATCAAATCCAAATCAAAGTTCAAGAAGGAGATTCAAGATTAAGCTTCACAAGCCATTGAATCAAATCAAAGTTAAGCTCACCAAGATAGTATACATTCTTGAATAATCAGAGGAATACCGTAGAGATTGTAACACTGTCATTTATTGAAATCAAATACTACATTTGTTACGCAATTTTTCAATCTTGATTATTTATTTCTCGACGCAAAAATTTGTTGTTAAAAATTTCTGGCACACCCAGTGGGACAATCTCTACCTCTCATCTCTTCAAATTACTAAATTTCAAGAACACAAAAATGGCTCCTAAGAAGATCAACTTCAATCTCACTACTGCTAAGGCTACAGATTCCAAGTTTTCCTCTGATGTTGAAAACTTGCTGGATGCTACTATGGAAAGCGTAGGACCTATCACTAGGAACAAGGCAAACTTGCTGGAACAACAAGCAGTTCAAATGCCGTCTGCATCAGTTCCTATCTTTGATTTTCAATCCTCAAAGGGGGCAAGATCATTTCCAACTGAATTGGAAGAAGGAACGAACATCGCTGAGATCGTTGAGAAGACATTGGCTCTACTTAGCCCATCTAGATCTAAGAATCTCATCACACAGGATGATGATGATGTCTTGATCACAGGATCTGCTCCAAGCACTCCACGTGAGTTGTTCCACTCAGAGTATGCTATAAGAGAAAATCCATGCTTTGCTCCACCATCCACAACAGTCATCCAAGCAATGGTGACTAACACTTCAACTGTTGAAGAACAACTCGCAAATTTAACAAAGGCAATTGAAGGGTTGGCAAAGCATATGCAAGATCAAGATAATCAAATTGTCAAGCTGACAGATAGAGTTGGAAGCATGATGGAGGGAGATTCAAGTCATGCACCTGGAAAGCTCCCTATGATGCAAGATAAAGGAGATTCATCTGCAAGGCAGACAATGACTCCTAAAGAATTTCAGATTTCGTCTGATGGGGTTATACCCATTGATCAGTTGAAAGAATTCAATATGGGAACCATCAAAGATAAGTATGATGTTGCTGCCAAGTCTTCTCTCGCATATGCAAAGCCATACACTGCGAGAATTGATAGTTTGAAGATGCCTGCAGGTTACCAACCCCCAAAATTTCAACAATTTGATGGAAAGGGAAATCCAAAGCAACACATTGCACACTTTGTTGAAACTTGTAATAACGCTGGAACCTATCGAGATTATCTTGTCAAGCAGTTTGTCTGTTCCTTAAAAGGAAATGCTTTTGATTGGTACACTGATCTCGAGGCTGGCTTCATCGATAGCTGGGAGAAACTTGAACATGAATTTTTCAACCGCTTCTATAGCACGAGGCAAACCGTAAGCATGGTCGAACTCACAAACACACGTCAGTGGAAGGATGAACCCGTTGTTGATTTCATCAATCGATGGAGGAATGCAAGCCTCAATTGCAAAGAGAGACTTAGTGAAGCCTATGGAATAGAAATGTGTATTCAAGGAATGCATTGGGGACTTCGCTACATCCTACAGGGTATCAAGCCTAAGTCTTTTGAAGAATTGGCTACACGTGCTCATGATATGGAGTTAAGCATGTCTTCTAGTGGAAATCAAGGGCCACCAGTTTATGAACCTCGCAAAGTGAAGGATAGACAAGAAACGAAGAAAGTAGGCAAGTTTTTGCCGAAGTCTGAGAGCAAGGAATCAATTAATGCCAATGCCTCACCATTAACGGTGACTACAAAATCAAGTAAGAAGCAAAGTGTGAAGACAACGTCCTTACCGGATAAAGTTGGCCGAAAATTAACTATGAAGGTAATGCAAGCGAAAGAGTATCCATTATTGGACTCCGATGTTCCAGCAATTTTTGAGGAACTCCTTGAATTGAAACTTATTGAGTTACTTGAAATGAAGCGGCCAGACGAAGCTAGAAGGACTAATGATCCGAATTATTGCAAGTACCATCGATTGATTGGACACCCTATTGAAAAGTGCTTCATCTTCAAGGAGAAAGTCATGGACTTGGCCGCTGAAGGAAAAATCTTGCTAGAGGATGAGCAGGAAAGTTCGAATCAACTCTCCGTCGTTTTTGGTTCACATGAGCCCGTTGTCCTTTGCAATTTTGTCGAAGTACATGAATGTGATGGTGTACGAATTGCATCATCACCAAATATGATTAAATTTGGTGACTTTGAACCGATCGATGTGAGCAAAACATTGTTTCTCCCTATAGTGAGTGAAGCAGTAGTGGAGGAAAAATCTCAAGAGGAAAGTGAACCATGTGATGGTCAAAATGATGATGAAGGTTGGACTCTTTTGACTCGGCAGAGACGCTGCAAAACAAATTTACAAAGGGAATCCAATAAGAAATTGACTAGGGGGAAATGATGAAAAGACTCAAGAAGAAAATGATAAATAGGAATTGGAAGAAAACGAAAGTGGAGGAAAATTGTCATCAAAGGCTATGTCGTCTAGTGACATTGGATGAATTCCTACCAAGTTGGTTACACATGTGAGCTTCCTGTGAAGATATCAAGGCCCCATGTTGTAAGGTAGAGGAAGAAGAGACAGATAAGGAAGATGCATCATCATTGCCACCTCCCTTGTCTGAAAAACTCACTGAGAAGCTCTCTGAAGAAGTGGACACTTGTGATGCAAAGATCACATTTACTAATGATGATCTTTTGCTCGGTGAAACACCCCATAACCGTCCACTATTTATGGTTGGATTTGTGCGTGAGCGGAGAATAAGTAGAATTTTAATTGATGATGGATCTGCCGTCAATATTCTCCCAATTCGTACTGTCAAAGAGCTTGGCATACCGATGGATGAACTACGTGAAAGTCATTTGATGATTCAAGGGTTCAATCAAGGGGGGCAAAGAGCTATAGGGACTATCAAATTGGAAATAAATATGGGAGATTTGCATTCGAGTGCATGGATGCACGTGATCGATGCAAGGACCTCATATAATATCTTGTTAGGAAGGCCATGGATGCACGAGAACAAAGTGGTCTCGTCCACCTACCATCAATGCTTGAAGTACTGTGAAGATGGGGTCGAAAAGAAGATAGTCGCTGATGATAAGCCCTTTACCGAGACTGAATCATACTTTGCCGACGCAAACTTTTACTTAAAGAATTACGTCTCAAAAGAGGTTAAGGTTGATGACGTGATGTTGAGCAAAAATGTTGAAAAGAAGGTTGATGTTATAACTAGCAAGGCAAAAATTACGGTTGAAAAGGGTCAGACGCTTTATGATAGGAGCAAGATGAATGAGGCATCTTCAAGTAAGAAGGGGACTCCTATTCTTAGCTATGTCCCAAAGGCAAGGAAGGTTGAAGATCTTTCTTTTGAACTACAAGGCAATGTGTTAGGAAACTTGACCCTTCCTATCAAGCGAATTGATGCAATTAAGTTGTCTACAAAGTTTCTTAAAGGGTTTGTCAAATAATCAAATCACAATTCGCTCCTAAATCTAGCACTCCCTACAAAGCGCACAGATGAGGGCTTTGACCCAAACGCCTACAAGTTGTTAGCAAAAGCTGGATATGATCCCAACGAACCATCCAAGTTGGGAAAGCTCCCGCCTGAAGCTTCAAATCCTACTCAAAGGGTGGGGATGGAGAAAGGATACCCACTAAAG